>VCCN01006590.1:82653-93106 GCA_006491835.1 Architeuthis dux
CATACACACACACACTCATGACATTAATCTCTGAACAACGGGTGTCATCAGCCAACCTAATAAACATCCCATCACTGACTAGACATTGATGCCATCCTCACGAATAACAGTCATATATCACACCTCTTCCGCACACCACACTAACCCGCCAACATAATCCCACATACTTCTTCAGACACACTCAATCAGCCAATAAAGGAATACTAAATAGAGGCCCTGAATATGTTTATTTAACAGAATTTCACGATGCCAGAATTTTGAATTTTTCTCTTGCTGACATTCTCAAATATGCGTTGATAATGAAACCCGTTCGAAACTGCAGTCCGCATCACACAAAAGAATAAATGAAAGAATAAAAAACAATAATGATCTCTTCATACATACACTCCTGGTTTGTCTTAAATGTATTCGTACATTTATATCACAACATTATAAAGACAAGGAGATACTTACCTACACCAAGATTAACACACCTACCCCAACGGAAGACAGCATTGAGTTACTTACCATCAAACTCAATAGAAGACAAAGCGGCGCGTTTTGAGTCACACCACAACTACCTCAAGAAATGCCTGGAGGAAAATCTGATCCCTAAAAAGTAATACTATTCCTATCTATAGGGAACCAGAACGACACGTTCCGATCCACCTGGAAGGACAACGCCCGTAATCTTTCAAGGGACCTCATGGAAGACACTATCAGTTTCTGTGAACAAATTATCACAGAAACTACGGTAAACATCAAATCCATGGTAACCATGATTAAGCAAAACACGAAAGCAGAGGAACACAAGGCCATAGAAGTCACTCTGAACCAACACATGGAAGTTAAAATAAAACAACTGCACCGTATAAAAACAAGAAAATATGAGAAACTACGGTAGAACCTCACCAAACAAACAACCAAAGCTAAACAGCAAACCACCCCAGAAATAAGGAAGATACAACCACACACACACACACACACACACACACACACCATACTCCAACACTCTAATGATACATCAGAAGCCCCAGGACCACAAACAGATACCACTACACATAAAACACCCTCTTACGCTGACGCCTTGAAACAGAAATCGACAAGGACCACCACCACCAGCAACTGCAACTACATCTACACAACTCAGTCCTCGCACAATGACGCGTTTGCTAAAACCGGTAAGAAGAAGCACTTTACTAATCAAAACAGACCCACACAACACAAAAATTACCACTACTCCCCAAACAACGTAGTAGGGGTGTAAATAATCTCATATCAGCAATAAAAAAGCATTTACATAAGTTAAATCACAACAGATTATCAACATTAGAGAGGACCCAGATAAAAAAAAATAATTAACCTGAGCAAATACAAATTCATTAAGGATACATTTAAATTACCGAGCAAAGCCCTTAAATCCTGCCCCCGCCCTCCACACTTGAACACAACCAATTTAGACCATGACCTTAAAATCTTCTTCAGAAAAAATAAACTTAGAGCCCACTTTGGTCTCTCAGACCACACACCCAACATTTTAGATTCACTTAGAGAACCTAAACTTAGAGCCCTCTTTGGTCTCTCAGACCACACACCCAACATTTTAGATTCACTTAAAGAGCCTAAACTTAGAGCCCACTTTGGTCTCTCAGACAACACACCCGACATTTTAGATTCACTTAAAGAGCCTAACTCTATATTCACCCCTAAAAACATAGACGCTACTATTCAAACGTTCGAAATATCTATTCTAGAAGACATTAAAAGCAACATAAATAAATATAACACCCTACTCCGACCCAGATATAACTTACCCCAGGAACAGCGCGCTTCCCTCAGAACACCCACTAACAGAAACGACCTCATAATTACGAAAGCGGACAAGGGAGGAGCTATAGTTAATTAGGGGATCGAACAGTACCCGGGGGAAGCTAATAGCCAGCTTTGTAACACAGAATTCTATAGAGAACTCCCATACGACTCCTTCAAAGACTATCAAAACACTATCATCACCTCTTTAGATGCTACGCACCCAGACCACCTGATAGATAAAAAAAACCCACGATCCTCAAACCCATCAACGCTAAACCCGCACGCTTTTATCTACTTCCTAAAATTCACAAAATTAACAACCCAGGTAGACCGGTTATCTCATCTACTAACTACCACACCACGAAATTATCGAAATATGTACAACCCCTAGCGAAGGAAGTGAAATCTTACATAAGAGACACGACTGACCTCCTCAACAGAATTAAAAATATCCACACAATACCCTATACTCTAACATTAGCCACGAGGAAGGGCTAGCAGTCTTAAAGGAAGGCCTAGACAATAGAATAGTTAAAGTACCTAAAACAGGAATATTCACATCCCTAATGCATCATATACTAACATTGAATAGCTTTAACCTCAATGGAAGACATTTTCTCCAAATCAAGGGGTACGCCATGGGGACAATCACTGCACCATCCTATGATAACATTTTTATATGGTAAATTTGAAGAAACTTATATCTATCCCGAAATCAATGACAAGAAATAGGACGACTGTCTATTCTATGCTAGATATATCGATAACATTTTCATTATATACACTTCAATAATTTCCTTACATACCTCAACTCGCAACATGTATCCATTAAATTCGACCATTAAATTTCTACGCAATCCATAGCATTTCTAAAAACCCTCATATACATAGACGACAATAGAAAACTACAAACCACATTATACACTAAACCCACTGACACACATAACTACCACTTTTAAATCCGCACACCATAAACACCTAAAAGAAAACCTCCCGTTCTCACAGGCACTTGACTTAGAAGGATATTCCTTGACAATAATGAACTTTATAGAAATACCGATCTACTTATAAAATATTTCATAGCACGAGGTTACTGACACGACCTGTCGAAGGACCTAAAAAATAAGGCTATTTCAATCCCAAGAGAGGAAACCCTAAAACTAACGAAGACAGATCTTACCGGATACCGCTCATAACAACATAAGAAACATCATAACTTACTACTAACTCGAATAATGATGCACCGCTGGGACATCTTAAAACTTAAACCGGAACTAAGCCAGCTTTTCCAAGAACCAGGTGTGGTTGCATACCGACGTCCCCTTAATCTCAAAGACATGATAGGTAGCAACCTCATAATCAACAACACAATCATTCAAAAGACACCCACTATTAAATCCGTTAAGTCGTGTCAACTATGCAACAGGAAGTACAGTCTATGTTGTAACTACCTTCTTCCCACAGATACATTTACGAGTGCCATGACTAAGAAGATATACTTCTGACTACAGAAGCAAAAACGTCGTCTGCCTCCTTAACGGCACCCTCTGCAATATTCATTAATAGGCAAGGCTGAATCACAATTCAACATTAGACATAACAATTACAGACAGAGAATAAAAAACATTAAACCATATCAACTACTCCCCGTTGAACAAAGCTTTAGACTAGCAGGCCACGATTTTAATAGGGATGCAATATTTTCATAATTGAAAAGAATGGAAAGATGATTACCAAACAAAAACACCACAAATTAGAAATACACGAGCACCGGTGGATGAAGCGTTTACAGACCATAGCATCAAAAGAACTAAACAGCAAATTAAACCAACCCGACAGCATTTAAAACTCACAGACACAAACGAACTCATCTCTACAAATCGAATAATAACAACCGAATTACAAAGGACTACACACATCTACATGTAAACATTATTAATGGTGAAATTTGTTTGTGTCCGTAGTTGGCTGTTCCATGCTGCCCAATTATACGTTAATATAAAATCAAACCATCCACCATCAATAATAAAAGAGATACCCAACTCTATAAACAAAAGATTAACAAGCAACTCTTCTAACAGGAAAGTTTTTAATAAACAACACTGCAGAATATCAAAAAGCGCTATAAAATAGTGGATACAGGGATTTTGAACTAAAATATAATGGGGAAAAAATAGAAAAAATAGGAATACTAATAATGAAATTAAAAAACAAGGAATAACAGAAGCAGGAAAATACTATGGTTCACTACCCCTTTCAATAAACATGTGAAAACGAATGTAGGTAAAACAATTATAGAACTAGTTAAAAAACACTTCCCCAGGAAAAATAAATTGCATGAAATACTAAATATCAATAACTTACAACTGGGATATTCTTGCATGAATAACATAAGAAACATCATAACCAGTCATAATAATTATATTAAAAAACAACTTGAAAACAAAACGGAGAACAATATAACTGAAAAGAAATGTAATTGTAGAAACCCAAACGAATGTGTAGTGAATAATAAAAGTCTCACCAGAGAAGTAGTCTACAGGGCTAAAACCAGACTAGCAAATCACAAAGCATCTTTCAAAAACACACATAGAAAGACAGACACCGCGATATCAACTTACTACTGAGTTGAAGGATAAGAATAAAACACCCATGATTACGTGGACAATAATAAAACTGGAAAAACATGCAATACTTTAAATTCCAGGTGTATCCTATGCCTGGAAGAAAAATTGCAAATAATAACACATAAGGATAGAAATAATAATTCGAGATATGAGATAGGAGTGCATGCACAAGCGTAAGCTGTCATTATATTACGTCAATAATGAATAATAAACTTGACCAACAGTAAGAAAATATCGGAACACAGAAAAGAATATAAGATCATACATGAATAAATATAACTAGATATAAAAACCCGAAAACCAAATCTAAAGAACAGAGGAATAACTGAATAATTCCACAACGGTTAATTAGTAACCATGGTGATAACGCTGGGAGCAGGTATTAACATCAACAGGTGGGGATGACGAAATTTACCAACAAGAAAAATAGTTATAGATATGATGGTGATAATATTAAGTAAAAAATAGAAATTAAAATATAGTAACTAGAATAAGAACATAAATAATAAGGCGGTAATAAAAAAGAAATAATAATCCAAAACAGAACTAGACGAAGTAGCCCCAGGTGAGGATGGCATAACGACAGACCTACTAGAAGACGCAGGAGAAAACTTGCACAAAGGATTAGTACAGCTATTCACACAATGCATACGAGAGAGAAAAGTTCCCAACAACTTCTGTCTAGGAATAGTAATCCTACTCCACAAGAAAGGAGATAAGCACGACCTTGGTAACTACAGCCCTATTACACTATTACCTAACATATACAAACTATTCACAAAAATACTCACAAACAGATTAACAGGCACTCTAGATGAAAATCCACTTTTCGCCGATGACATCTCCATGACATCGGAAGCATCTGAAGAATTACAAAACATTAAAACGTTAACTGATCTAAATAGGGAAAGCAAAAAAGTAGGCTTAAAGATTAACAGAACAAAGACAAAAATAATCGTCAACGATAAAGTCCCCCAAAAGACCATAAAGATAGAAGGAGAGGCACTAGAAGAGGTTGATGAATACATCTACCTAGGACAGGTAATAAAGCTAGAGAAAGATCATGACTGCGAAATAAAACGACGCATAAAGATAGGTTGGAAAGCATTTGGTATGAATAGAGACATTCTGAAGAGGGCCTTGCCAATGTGCTTAAAGCGTAAAGTATACATCAGTTGCATAATATCAGCCATGACATACGGATGCGAAACATGGACAACTTGGAAATTAACAAAATGAGCTGAAAACCAACTTAGAATAGCACAGAGATCCATGGAAAGAGCAATGATAGGGATAACTCTAAGAGATAGAAAAAGATCAACATGGATCAGAGAGCAGTCTAGAGTGAAAGATATTATACAAATAATTAAGCAGCAAAAATGGATATGGGCTGGTCACCTAGCAAGAACAAATGACAATAGATGGGGGACAAGACTAACCGATTGGTGCCCATGGGACAGTAAACGCAGTAGGAAAAAGACACAAGATGGTGGCATACACACACACCGTAGTGAACCCGAACCAATCCATCCACATATGATTAACATATCAACTCCACACACACCCATTATTACACACACACACACACACACACACATACTCACACTTTCACACAGCCACTAGCACTCACACACATACACAGACTTACGCCCACACTCTCTCTATTCACACATGTTCACCACACATACACTTACACATACACAGAACACACTCTCACACACGTACATAACTCTGATTCACTCTTCCTAATAAGCACACGCACTCACACACGCACGCATACATACACTCACTCATGACATTAATCTCCGAACAGCGGGGGTCATCAGCCAACCTAATAAACATCCCACCACTGACTAGACATTGATGCTATCCTCACGAATAACAGTCATATATCACACCTCTCTCACACCCTACACTAACCAGCCCACCTAATCACACACACTCAATCAGCTAACAAAGGAATACATGTACTAAATAGAGGCCCCGAATATGTTTATTTAACAGAACTTCACCATGCTAGAATTTTGAATTTTGGTCTCTCTCACTTCCCAAATCAGGCGCGTCGGAACCGGGGGTGGGCTTCAGCCACCCAATAACTTTCTTATATGTGTTCATTATTTTTTCGAAAAATGCTGCAAAAAACTAACTTTAAGATTACAGAAAAAGTAAATAAACCAATTATCCCCTTCAATCATTTTTTGCTAGTTCAAAGGTGTATAATATATGAGTCTCGATTTCAATTTGATAAAACTTGACCTCTATCCAGGTTATCTTTGATTCCCAACGCGCATGGTTGTTTTGGAAATACACGATGTATATTTGACTACAGTAATGTCGATTTCACTTTCATACTTTCACGCCGTGAAATCTTTTCACAATTCTTTCATTTTCACAAAGATACTCGGGAAACGTCTATTTCCATAATCGAGTCTAATTTGAATAGGAATGGGTACTTGAATGGAGCAGGAAACATTAACCAGCGTGAATGGAGATGATGAAGATGGGTATCTATTAACTTCTCTACTTGCAAATCAAAATTTAGTGCACTTCATTATCGATAGTTCTGTTTGTTAATTGATTACCAAAACTTTAAGTGAAATCCTTATATAATTCAATCACATAAATATAAAGCATTCCTTCCGCTTGTTCAAGTTCACTCGATTCTAAGGTAGAAAATTGCATTCTCGATTTGTTTTTGCGCTTGGTTTTGACGGAATCTTTCAGATTTCTGTCATAAAGGATTCGCGGTGTCCAGGCAAATATGCCAACATTCGATTTTTTGTATGGTTGTTCTTTGGGATTACTCTCGCTGAAGCAAACTGATAATCTCAGTAGAAGCCTGCAAGACCCTAAGATGTCAGCTGCAGAGAGCAATGCTATTGCTCAAGATGCCATTAAGACACTATCAGATGATCATAACGATGGTGCTTATGATCTGTTCTGGGAGTGAGTATTGAAAAGAAAAGAGGAGCTCAATGATGATGATGCAACACTACCTCGCAATAGGAAACTGACACGCAGGCTTAATGACCCACCACTTCCAGTCAACTCAAAAATATCATTATCGCCAGATCTACTTAGAGGCACTTGATGCAGCAAAGAATTGTATCAAAGAGAGATCGGACCATTTCCCGAAAATGCGTCTTTCTACAGGAGATGTTCCTGAAAGAAATCAGGAATCAGAAAACGAGTTAAGATAAGTTAAGATAGTGATGGTATCGACAAATATAGACTTGAGGCACAACTGCCTCTTTTGTTTCCAACCGCAGAGGCCTTTAAATTTGAATTGACACAATTCAGTATCTATGATTTTGGTTAAGATGTTTCAGAGACTGGACAATTCAAGAAAAGTTGCAATGTCGGAGGTGATTAAAGTTGCGAAGATTCTCCTTGTATTTCCAGCAACCAATGCTATCAGTGAGAAATATTTCTCCGGCAACAAATATCAGAATAAACCATCTAATGATGCTTATGTACAGAAAGAAAGTGTTGACAATATAAGCTTGATTGACTTTGCAAACGGATTTGTTGGAAGAGTAGATAGTAGAAAGCAGAACTTTGGACAATTTACGAACAGAGATTTGAGTAAGAAAATAAATGTAGCACATAAAGACACGCAAGCATAGGTCACAGAAGAACAATTTAAAGAGAGAAATATTTGCTTTTTTTTGTCAGTTCAATTCCGTTCTAATCTTTGAGACGCTAATTTTTTAATCGAAGTATCTTTGCTCAAGTGAATTGCACGGAGAAAATAAAACTAGAAGAAATTGCTGTAAATGAATATAAAAAACACAGTTATAATTTTCAGTCAATATGGTTAATAAAAGAAAAGATCTGTGGATGACTTGAAAAATACATTATATTCTTTTGAAGCTCTATTTTCAAAAATTCCCTAAGCATCCTTTTGTTTATAATTATCTTTTTACAACAGCGGTGTATTCCAGCGATCTAAAGGCGTGGTAAAAAAGAAAAAGATTCTCCCAATATGAATTTCGTTCCTGTAATATTTTTTATTTTCTCAGATATTCCAATGAAATAACAGTTCCGTAGAGTGCTTCCCTCCAAACAGTCTCTCTCATGAACTGCCAACCTGCGTCTGCAATCGATTTGGCTAAAACGATTTGCAATATTAATTTACTTTTGAGACACACGCATATACATAGCCTGACATAGTTATTAGCTGAATTTTGATCTGAAATTTTCACTCTACGATGTGTAACGTTTTGGATTGTTAATTGATAGTGTGTGTATTGATGGTTAAAACGCTATTGGCTTTAACCATGGATTAATACGAATTGAATAAGGAACGACAGAGAACACGTGTGTCATGGTTGCTGCTCGATTATCAAGTGGTAATTTCCGTTATTAAGCCAGGGCTGTCGCCTAGTAATTTCCGTTACGGTTATGAGTGGGGCAGTTGTTTCCCTTTATTTGCAAATTAATATGGACATTACATTACTCTTTTCTTTGTTATGTATATATACAACCAACTGAGCTATTCTATATCTGGTACATCTCTTTTTGTCTTTTCTTTTGTTCAATGTTTATTTTTATTTTTTGTGTTAACGGTTATAGCCATCATTAAAGGTACTAGTACATTAATTTTCTTTAAGGAGAAGATAAGAGATAGATGTGAAGATAATGTCTAATAACGATTTTATTTTATTTTTTAAGGAATAAATATTTATTTAAATGAATGTGCTATGAATTGAGTTTTATGTGAGGCGGTCTTGGAAAGTGTAATGAAGAAAGTATGGGAAAATCCGTTGAAACAAAATTCTTTTTTTATCAGAAAGGTTGCGTTTAAAGTTCCTTTTGTAAGGGTCGCCAATGTAGAATTTAAAGTCCTAATTTATAGTATGAACGCGCTGCGAGATGTAATAGACCCCAGGAATTATTTTAGTCCCGCGTTGGAAAATATTTCCCGGTTCGCGCCAATTGTTTGTGACATCACTGTTGATGAAGATGAAGAAATGTAGCCATTTTTGATTTTAGAAGTAACAAGACCATGTAGGTCAAATTGTTTTACCTGTGTGTGAATGTCAGAACATTTTTGTATAGGCTCTGCTGATGTGCCTTCGATTTTCCTTTTCTTTTTCTTCTTAGTTGGTATATTCCCAGTTTCAGTTGAATTTTTCTCAAGGGATCAGAAGTTCTATCTCTTCTGTTTTAGTGTTCAGTTTAGACAGGACTTGCAGTAATTGTGCAGTTTCGTTCTGTTATTGGTATTCGGCACCGTTTTGGTTGTGGATTCCTTCGTCTTTAGCCTTGTATTCGCTTCTTGGAATTTCTCTGACAGTTCTTTACATTTCACGATGAGGCGATCCACCTCTTTTGATTTTTTCTCTCGAGAATTGTAGCTAATTTTGTGTTCTCAGATGTCAACTGCTCCTTAGCTTTTGTAAGGCGTTGTTCGCAGGAATTAAACTAAGTCTAGGTATTTATGCTCTAGTTTAACTGATGAGTTGTTAATTGTGTTTCTAATTCGAGGTATTGTTGTTCGCAGGTACAACGATGGGTTTCAAATTCTTTCTCCAACTCATCAATCCTGGTTTGTTGTGAACGTATATAAATTTGCAAATCTCTGGCATCTTCCACAGATAATGAATCTAGCCATTTTATGTCCGATAGCGTGCAACGAAGTTCTCTCAGAATGTTGTTGTTATATTTTGCTGGCAGGGGATGGGGTGACAGAATTTTCAACTTCCTTGGTGTTACCCAGCCTATGATGGGTTTCTCTGTGATCGCTACTACGCAGAAAGTAGCCTGGCATAAAGCGTTGCCTGACCAAAGGGTGGTCTGGAACTGTCCAAGCACTGGTACCGGCCATTCGTTGCTGTAGGCGGTTATGGTTTTTTTTTATTTTTCCAGTTGCGGTCTTTGGGATAGGCGTTTGAAGACGGGATGTTGACGGTAGCTCTGGAGTCTGCAAGGCGTTGGTGTGTCTTACCAACGATGATGTCGAATCATGGCAAGGTGTTGCTTTTCTTGCCAGTTCTGAAAACATACTTGTAATGTTGTCTGATATTAGTGCC
>VCCN01006590.1:139283-155789 GCA_006491835.1 Architeuthis dux
AGAATATGATAATTATAAAGACATTTATTAATTGGGAACGCAGACTCTGCTCTTACAACTGAGCTAACCGCACTACTGATGGAAGGCAGGAGCTCTGAAACGTACACCTCGCTCATTTCTCTATTTCACGATCGTTGTTATGGCATGAATATACTTGTGTATATTCATATATTCGTGCCATAAAAACGTTTGTGAAATAGAGAAATGAGCGTTTCAGATCTTCTGCCTTCCATGAGTAGAACCGTTAGCTCAGTGGTAAGAACAGAGCCTACGTATAAGGCGGACGCGGGTACGATCGACGCACAGCGCTCGTTTCTTTATTTATTTACACGATTTAGGCCGCTCGATTCGCAAACGCTCAAACCGGTACCTAGCAAATATTAATTAATAAATGTCTTTATAATTATCATATATATATGTGTGTGTGTGTGTGTGTGCAAGAAGAAACTACAATTAACATAATCTTAAGAATGCTAGTACTTTCATTTGCATGTATCTTTGTTAAATGCGCATTATATATTTTTCGCGGGAGGAACGGCGTTCCCTCACTATCTATATACTGCTAAAATTCACTATTTGAACAATTCACTGATAAGAAAAATTAGCCAGTATGTCCAAATGCTCATCCCATATGGCCTCAAAATTGGTTAAATTAAAAAAATGCTATGGAGGGAGGGGGGGCTTGAAGCATGCTACCCTGGGTGTCCCCATTTCTTTTTTCAACACGACACCACTGGATATATGGGCGAGTTCTCTCAGCATTTTCTGTAGACACACTAATCATATTTCCGCAGGGTGTCCCAGGAGTAACCGCCGAATTGTCCCCAAATTAACGCCAGTTCTATCTAAGGGAAGCAACTCAGCACGCCAGTACTCTTAAAATTACCAGTAAAATTGAATACTTTTGATAATTAATCAGACGAGTTGCTTCCCTTAGAACCAGCATTAATATTGGGACAAATCAGGAGTTACTCTTGGGACACCCTATATATATATTGCGTTTACTGTCCCATGGCCGATGATGGTGTCTTTGAATGACATAACGATTACCTAATCGTTTGTATTAGGATTTTAAAGCTCATCTCTTCTCTCTTGTTTTTCTTCTTCCGTAAGAAAATCCTTTTTCTAATCATTTTCTCGTTTCCTAGGAATAAAATATATTATCTAATGATTTCCTGTTATAAGAAAACGCAAGTTTATATTTTCCATTGCAATATCCTTTCCCATATAAAAATATTATCAGGTTTAATCATCACATATATTGGATCACGGCCAAAGTTATCTGGAATCCTACAAGCAGAATCGGCATAATCAAATCTTCCTTCTCTTGTTGATTGTTCTTAAACACCTTTAGATGACGCACCAAGAACAAGACGCCAAATTATATAATGTTAAATTATGATTGGAAATAAGTTCAATCTTTAAAAGTATCTGTGATCAAAAAATGCTCTAGCAAAATATACAAAAGAGGGTTGCATCCTACTGTGTCTGATATACAAAAATGAGATTTCAGTAGTTGAAGTATGTTTATTGGTTATAACACACCTGGATCTTTAACTAATTAGCTATGCCACCCTCATATTTCGTAAAGAATACATCATTTATACTTTCTAAACAGAATCTCGCAATACCGGATATGTGGGACGTCTGTATTACTTATTTATATTAGTGCGTATTGTTGACTTCACTTGAATATAACTAACAGCTGAATTAATTCTATTTGTGGCACTAGTCTTTGTCCAATATGAATTATATTTATTTCATGTATTCAGTTTATTAGTATAAAAATTAAACTTTAAAGCAATATTGATATAAAACCCTTAAATATGTTCGTGTTTTTAATAATGTAAAGTAATAATGTATTGACCGGTTCATTTATAATGTAAGTAATAATGTATTGACCGGTTCATTTATAATGTAAGTAGTAATGTATTGACCGGTTCATTTATAATGTAAGTAGTAATGTATTGACCGGTTCATTTATAATGTAAGTAGTAATGTATTGACCGGTTCATTTATAATGTAAGTAGTAATGTATTGACCGGTTCTTTTATAATGTAAGTAGTAATGTATTGACCGGTTCATTTATAATGTAAGCAATACTGTATTGGCCGGTTCATTTATAATATAAGTAATAATGTACTGACCGGTTCATTTATAATCCGGTATGGTCTTATAATTCCTTGTTCATTTCATGAGACGTATACTTGTCTATACGTTAGGATAGATATAAAATGCTTTCAAATGTTTATATACCCACTAGAAAAACTCGAAAATGAAAGACTGTACAGTACATTTTCTGCATTGTTCAAACCTCTTCTGATGACACTTGTTGCACGGCGAAATGCATAAAGGCTTATCTTAATGATAATAAATATGTTTGAGACGTAACACCCTTTTCTCAATCTTTCAGTTAAATGACTAACATTATTTCTCTAAACCAGGTTTCCAATGCTAATTCAGCTGCAATGTAACGTCAGAATTATTTGAGTTGTTCCTAATACGCTAATATTGATCAGTTTTAACTCTTACTCCCGGGATAGACTCACTTAATAACCCACCTTAGCACCCGTAATTTGATCTCCTAGACTATATTTCCCCAGTGCACTGTAAGGGAAAGATCAGATCATTTCCTAATGGCTGTATTCAGCAGTTTTTGCAGATCCGATACTAAACGCTCTTGTGTCATATTCTAAGTGATGTTGGGCAATAGCTAAATATCTCGGGGTTCAGACAATATTGGCAGGTTATCTGCAATTAACTTTCAAGAGATTGTAGATATTCATAAATATTCATTCTTTATGATTTGTCACCATTGTATGCTGAATGCATTCTGATCCATTTCAACCCATTAAACCTATGAACACAAATAATTCAGAATTCTGATGCACTTGTTTGTCGTAATTAAATAAGTACTGATTTTGAAACCAGTAACATGCCTGTATTGCATTTGTGCAATATGCGATGCCATTTTGAAGCAAGCCTTAGCAGTGAGGCAAACATCGAGGCATTGAATTTATCTGCGCAATGCACAATGTGACAAACAGAAAACATGCACAATACATTTTCAAAAATCCCATCGTTAGGTAGCGCGTTTTACACGAGTCTATGCTAAATAAATAGCATCTTGGTACCAAGTGTTAGTATGTGTCCATTCTGTGATGAGTGTCTAGGATGTAAGTATTATATAATTTACAATGAAAGTAACTAATCAAGTAAGATACATATTACAATGTATGAATACTGTTGAGCAATGGAAAGCATAGTCCCAGAAGCTAGCGTGTGATTTTCAAAGTTATGTATGAGCTGGGTGGTATTATGATATATCGATTATCCTAATAATTAAAATATCCTCCTCCCGTGTAGCATATGTTTTACCAATTGGCAAATTCCGATAGATTCAATTGTCTTCAATTTTTATCATAGCCCAATTTACTATAGTGACTTTTGAACAGGTGGGAAAAATGAATTCCTGTTCTAAAATTTAATTAGGACATTGAAAAAATTAACACACCCAAACAATTGAACATTCCATGCGTTTTGTCTTTTTCTGTCATCAGGAAACAGATGCTTCAGTGATATTACTCATAATATTTCGGTATATAAGCAAAATCTTGAATAGTATCCTTCATAACGGTCATGGCAGTGGGTTGGTTCCTCGCCCATTTGGGCGTAACAGGTAAGGGATGTTTAATTTAATCACTGATATAATACTTGCACTTTCAACTCATATATTTCATTAATGACAGTTGATTCTTGAAGTTCTACTTTTTAATATATGCACAGATTTTTCAATATTAAAATCTTTCTTAAATCTAAAATATTTTTATTATTTATGTCTTGAATTTGAATATGCGTGATAGCTGAATACTTAAAGATTAAGTCATATGCTCACTCAAATTTCATTTTTATCACCTCTAATTTTAGAAATTCAGTTCTTGATTCTTTTTAACGTGGAGCCGTCTTTTAAAATGTTTACTTATTCTTATGATAGATTGAACTATATTTTATTGCTTTTGAAACAAGTTTAAAATAAATGCTTTGCAATCAAGGTTGACTTCGCCTTAGCATGTAGAATTTGTAAAGTACTGGTTTTTTGCTAAACTTCTTTGATATTTGTAAATCTTGAAAAGACCTTTTCATGTTCACAGCTACTACAAAAGAAATAAATTTTAAACTGTTAACACTCACCGGTGGGGTACACGACCGCACGGGTATCATCCGTTGTACTGTTAACTGATCTCTCATCGGCCGTTTACTAGGTCATTTTGATACGTTTTACATCCATAAAACATACACACATACCTAAATAAAATAACAAACTACATATATTATGATACTGTCTTAAAACAAAAGAACAAACTAAATACAAGAATTATAGCTTGCCGAAGGTGGTGCTTGATCAGCACTGCTGGGGAACCATGGTAGAATGGCAGTTTTGTTTTTAAATCCCCGAAACAGTTCCGTGACAAACAACTGATGATCCCTACAAGAAACCTTTACTTATAGTACTATAAGATATAATTCTGTGTAAACCATAAATCCCCCTGAACATCTCTATTAACAGTTATTAGTGAATAATTGACATAGTGTTATTGATACAAAAGTTCATCTTTGGCCAATTTAATTGAAAATAATATTCTTTCTTTTATTTTTTGAAAATTTGTAATACATGTAAAACTCACTTAAGTGTATAGAAATATTGATCTTAAATAATTGCCAGATCAAAAACTCTAACTGGAATTATTTTGATAATTTTGATTATTATTATTTCATAAGTTTGTTGTCTTTTGCTCATATCTTTCGCATATTTATTTACTTTTAAACTCACGATACCCAATATCGTAAAATTTCGTCTATTTCTTTACATCTACATAAAATGATCGATATAAGAAAAACAAATTTAGGCAGCCAAAAGTCTTCGTGATGATTTCCGAAATAATCAGAAATAAAGCAATGATAAAGAATATTTAATGAAGAAACTAATTTGTATCTGTTCATCTTTTCTGGTGGTTCCTTTTGAAAAAAGATTACTTTGCAAAAAGATTTCTTAATCATGAGAAAAGATTAAAATCAGACGATTAGAGGCTAAACAAATAAGGGCTTTGGTATCGGCTGATTTCGCATGATTTTCACTCATTGGTATTACAGAAATAAAAAAACATAAATACCCATGACCTGTTCCAAAAATATAAATACGCATGACCCGTTCCACAAATGCAATAAAAACAACTTCCTTCGATTTTGGCGATTTGAGGAGACTTGCTGTCACTTGTTCTGCAGCGATGACAACAAGATGAGTCTGGTGTGAAGATACAAATGATAATAATAATAATAATAATAATAATAATAATAATAATAATAATCGACAACGAAACAGTAGAAATTTATCAAAAGAGATGAACACGCGGACAGTACCAATAATGAGATACACATGACCCTTCCTAGGCCGAACAAGAGTGGAGCTTTATCCGATTAATCAACAAACCAGAATGGGGCCAGCAGGGTCTACCGTGCACCCCACCGTGATTCTATATTTAGGGTACCAAAATGTTCCGTGGGATGTCCTCTTTCAGAAAAAAGATGAGAAAAACTACCTCATTTGCATAAAACAAAACGGTCGCCAGCATACACCAACAAAACAGAATTTCATATCTCGTCTCCCAGTTGACATATCTGAGTACTTTAAAAGGCTATATCATGGGTTTAAGTCATGAGGAATTCAAAAATTAATTTATAGGTATTTCAAGATTTTACAAAACAGTGCAACAGGACGACAAACGCAGGAATAGTGGAGAACAACACAAATAAAAAGAATGGGGAAAGAAAACTCTCCACCGTGAATTTAAAAAGCTGGTAGAAACCATCGCAAATGAACAGTTATGGACATGGTTATACAGCGGACATCTAAAAGAGAAAAAGGAATCTCTTCTCCAGAACAAATGGGATCATATATCTGAATAAAAATAGACAAAAACCAGAATAAGAGCGAATGCCAACTTTCTGGAGAAAAGATGAGATCAAATCATGAGTGAAGACAACAAGCCGGCTGAAAAGGATACAAAACAGACACGTCGGAGTAAGGATGCTGATACACGGCGAAATGTGCAAATAACTTGTGTTCGACAATTTAAACAAATCTTCATGGATTAAGAACGGCTTTGAATTATCTTTTGAATAGACTTTTGGCTGTGTCTTTTGAAAGAAATTAAACTTTAATACTTTTTTCAAAACAAACTGAAAAAATAATAACGTTCTGTTTTTCTTGCAGCCCTCCTGTTAGCCACAAGCTATGCTATACCACGTAAGTTAAAAATGAAAACAATTTGCTCATATTCGATTTATTTTTTATGTGCGTGTATTCTATGTGTGTAAATGCATTTTTTAAAAACCTTATGAATGTATGTTTCTTTGAATACGTTTGTAGATGTAATTGTGTATACAGCTATGTTAAGTTTCTATCAATCGACCTTGCTCATTTCTATCTATCTATCTATCTATCTATCTATCTATCTAGATAGATAGATAGATTGAATCATTTGTTGTTGAATTTTTAAGCACAGGGGTGAGCAGCGGGAAGAGATTTTAGTCGAGTTTTATTTTCGAGTTTTACTCGAACAATCACCCAATTAGAGGCCTACAATAAATCTATTGTGAATTTTCTGTTTTAACTGTCGAAACAGCTGTTGTAAGATCTGGCAATTCTACTCCGACAATTCCGTACTTTTATGCTCTACAATAGCAACTGCTTCTATTTATTTATTATGCAAAAAGTCATAGAATAATTGTCTTCGAAAGCGTATTTTAGTGCTAAATCAATTTTAGCGTATTTTAGTGCTAAATCAATTCCTAAGGTGTGTGGCTAAGTGTTTGTGTTAGCAATTTGGAGAAATATTGGAGTGGTATTAATGATGATGATATTTGTCATAACCATGGCTTCAGTCCTGGGTAAACAGGGTTTGAAGTCATAACTTGGAGTAGAATAATCGGTATGTACTTTGCGACACTGATTTTTGTGGAGAAATAAAGAAATGGGAATACACATCAAGAAGTAACAATAACGAAAACAAAATTACTTGTTGTACAGCGTGCTAAAATAAATAAGAGTATAATAGTGAAGAAGTTCATGTGTTTTCATTAAAGTGGACTTGTAGTTCTGTTGATGTTGGTGGTGAGTTGAAAGTGAAGAGGTTAATAATAATTGTATCACTGCTTCGATGTGTTGAGAAGTTCGTGTGAGTAGTGATAATGATATGGTTGGAGGAAGTCTGTTAACCTTCATTTGTTATACGATCATTAGTAGAAGTTATACGATCATTAGTAGAAGTTAATAGTTATGGAGCAACAATGACAACGTAATGTTGCTTATGGTAGTCTGTTGATATTTATAGAAATAAAAGAACACTCACAATGCTCTTATTTAAAGATATTATGACTGTAAACAACAGGTTGTGTAAAATAACTGTATATATCTTAAAATAAATAATAGAGAAAAAGACTGGAACTACAGTGATTTAGTTAATAGGCTGGATTTTACTGTCAGCTACTTTATGCGAACTTTAATTGCACATTTATTGCACATTTCTACATGAAGAATAAACCGAAACCGTAACGAAATTGACAGGTTTCAAAAAGAAATAAAAATACGGGGAATATTTTTTAGAAAATCAATTGAATTATTTAGTCTCGCAATAATTATACTACAAAAAGCTTCCTTGAAAAGAGTAAAAATCCATCTTAATTACATAATACAACCGCCAGCAGTTCAAGAAGAATTGCATTATTGTTTTCAACAAGATTATTTTAATCGAATTTTCTCAAAATTACTTATTCATTTTTTAAATAAACATACTTATGACTTATGTAATATAATTAGGTACGGGTGACTGTTCATTTAGTGTCTCTAATAAGAAAACGAAATTGGTAATTAAGTTATTTTCGGTCGTCCATCTTAGCTTGGAATGAAAACCACAGAACAGAACATCTTCCCACGGTCAAAGTACAAAAAAGAATATATACAGGCTTGTGTCAGAGATCAAACAGCTGGGAAAGAACCACGCGAGGCCGACGCCAGGATTTGGGCCATTAACACGTCTGGGACGGACAGTTTGAAGTTACCCCATGCAGCGTGGCAAACGCATTTAGAGTAGATTATGAATTTTGCACTTAGAATTTGAAAACGAGTTAGCGTGGATCAAAGATCCAGTTAAAGAAAGGCGCCGTCTAGGAATTTTACGGACAGAAACCATGCCGCGATTTTATAGATAGTTAATAGAAGTGGACACATTAAGAAATTCTTAGTTAATGATAGCAGAAACAAAGGCGATAAGGGTGGACGAGTTAGGAATGACACTTGAACAAAAACAGATGTTTTGGGTTGATAAGTATAATTAGCGGAAGTAGAGACCGAAAGGAACAATCTAGCTAGATCCGCACGAAGGCATAAATAGACCGGTCATTTCAAGTGTCAGGCAGTTAGTTGAGAAGGGCAGCGGGCCTCGCACACGTGTCGTGCACACGGGGGAATGACCAAATAGTTTCTTTTAGCATTTATCTCACTCTCTTTCCGTACTCATCATGTCATGTACACTCTCTCCTTCTCTCTCGGTGGACGAAATGTTTACGTGTTATATTTGACCGAAACTGCTATGTTGTTTTGATTCTATGTGTCCGTTTCTTGCGAAATAAAAGCAACGTTGAATGATTTATAAAAAACGCGGTCTGTGCTGTTTCCTTCTTCTGTGCAGCGCTTGTACCTGCTGAATGGTATGTCTGCATGTTAATAATAACAATAACCTGACTATGCAACACTTACAATATTATTTATTCTGAATTCAATATTGAATCGATATATCACTAACAACATCATCTGTTTAGGACTGTAAGAATATCACCTATGAACATACTAAAACATATGAATTAAGAAACATAAGATCAATCGTTTTAACGTTAAAGCCATAAAATAAGTGTATGCATTCGTGCGTTTAAGGAATTAGAGGAATTGTCTCTGATCTTTGAAAACCCACCCAACATTTGTGAGAATCATACCAATGGGGTTTTAAACCAGAAATCTTGTCTTATTTTTTTCCAGAATATATTGGCTGTTTCATTGATAACCCTTCTGAAGGGGATATGACATTGAAAAAAACCGATGTGAACAGTGTAGAACAATGTGCTGAAATTTGCCGAGATTATGAACTTAAATATGCTGGCTTGCAAGTAAGTAGCTTTATATTTATGAAATTGCTTTCATCTACTTCATTCTTTTTCTTGGGTGTTACACGAACACATTTATGAAAAATACCTGCCTTATATCCTTTTTATTTTAAAAAAATTTATTAAACAATGTATTAAGTTTCTGGTTACCTATGTTGTTGAATATATTTCATTCTCATGATGATTTAATCACAAACTACGGATTTTCTCATGATTTCTATCAGTGTTGTTTCTTCAATAATAATTCACATGACTGCGTTACTCTAAAAGCGATGAGAGCGTCCAATTAAGAAATGTCAACCAAGATTCTAGAATCGATTTAGTTTACTTTTGTTTGTTTTATTGTCCATATTTTCTGTGCTTTTTTGTGTTCCAATAACAAACTTCAAGATTTAGACTTGAATTATTCTATGATATTTAACAAAAATCGTGATAGCTTTACCATTTTTTATATTCTTAGATTAGTTGTAGAATGCAAGGTATCATTTGTGGGAGATATTTTACATATGAGAGTGGATCAATAAGTTCGTAACCTGACACAGTTATTAGTTGAATTTTGATCTGAAATATTCACTACAAATGTTCGATCTATAATTAATTGAGAAACGTTGGATTAAGTGCATTGACACATAAAGCGTTTATATTGAAAAACAAATATTTGTTGTGTAAAATAAATGCGTTTTTTCATCATAAGGATACGAACTTATTGGTGCACCTACGTACGTCCGTTCATTTTTACCCCTATGCTTTATGATGTAGGCAATATTTAAGAAAAATCCGAAAGTGTAATATTAATATCAGTTCTTCTCATGATGATTGAAAAATGATTACCAACTTATTGATATTTGATCACCTATAATGAAAGAATAACCCGTCAATAGAATTATATATTTTTAGATAGTACAGAGTTCTTCAATATCCATGGACGCTACAATCAGAGAGCGAGTTGATTCAAGTGGATGTGGGTTTTACACATAATTTTTGATTTTGTAAATGCTCATCGATCGAGTGCTGATTTTACACTAGCTGTCAAAGTCACCGAGAACAATTTTAAAAATTTGAATTCTTCTCAAACATCTCCCGAGGCGTTTTGAATTAATTAAATAGATACATAAACGAATGAATAAAATTGAAATAAATCACGATGATTGAAAAATCATTACCCACTTATTGATATTTGATCACATACAATGAAAAAATAACCCGTCAACAGAATTATATATTTTTAGATAGTAGAAAGTTCTTCAATATCCATGGACACTACAATCAGAGAGCAAGTTGATTCAAGTGGATGTGGGTTTTACACATCGTTTTTGATTTTGTAAATGTTCATCGATCAGTAGCTGTCAACGTCTCCTAGAGCAATTTTAAAAATTTGAATTCTTCTCAAAGATCTCCCGAAGCGTTTTGAATTAATTAAATAGATAAACAAACAAATGAATAACATAGAAAGAAATAAAAGAAATAGAAATGATCTTACAGAATTTCTCCCATAAAACGCGTTTTGCTTTCTACAATAGCAATTGACGAAGTATTTAAAAATGATCATTATTATAACTATTTTTACTGTAAACATCTGTGAACTTATACCAGTTTATTATAAGTCCTAAAACTATTCATACATTTTAAAATGGCGTCCCTTATTATTGAACATTTACAATTTCGTGAAATTTTATTTCAGAACGGCCAAGAATGCTTTTGTGGTAACAGTTTCTCAGGAAAAATGTTGACCGACGGGTGCACAGAGAAATGTCTCTCGGGAGAAAACTGTGGAGGCAGCCAAACATTCGCCGTTTACAAAGCAAGTAAGTAGCAAGCAACATTAGCGCCAAATCAATCAAGGAAATAATATTTTGTGCTCCGAGGAAGGATAGCATCGACAATTTTCAAGTGCTTCCTAATTGAAGAATGGGAATGTGGAAAAGATATTTTAATGTTACCCAAATGTGATGATTGTCATTTCTCACTTTATTGCAAATAATAGGGCTGGGACTAGGCACTGTTCAGGAAAATTAACTGTTTTCGTGACGATGTAATGGTGTCGAGAATGAAAAAGATTCATGGGAATAAAGAGGTAAAGAGGCAATAAAGACATGGCGAGAAAATGCTTGGTTAAGTGGGATAAAAATTACTGGGAATAGTTGGGAAAAATGCCGACAATTTAGCAAATGAAAGTAATAACAAGTGCACAAATGTCACCTGAACGCATGCGCATATCTTTTTCTAATGGTAACCGATCGATATTTCCCATAATATTTAGGGAGGGGGGGGGAGTGGTTTTGTTAGCATGTGATTCTCTCACGTGGAGCAGTCCCTCCCGTTGAGCTGCTATGAAGTAGCCAGAAGATCATTTAATGACAAGACGTTTCCTTAAAACCCATAAGAACCCAGACCCATTTCTACTTGAAGGAACATTATGTGGGATTCTGGGTAGGCAAATTGACACAGAGTCACGTGACCGCATCAATATGTTTAGTAGATGTCACTTAGTACACTTCATGGGTTACAATCAAGGATAAAATATAATATTATATAAGAGACTGTGCAGTGTGTAATGTTTATATATGTATGTATCTATGTGTATGTTTTAAATGTGAATAGACATGCCGAGAATTTACCCAACAGCCCCCGTTTTACGAGCCCCGTTTTACGGGCCCCGTTTTACGAACCCCGTTTACGGGCCCCATTTTACGAGCCCCGTTTACGGTCACGAAAACGGGTGTCCGGAAGTGGGAGTTGGGAAGGCTCTCACTTCTTCACAGGCAGTAGCTATGGGCAACACATGTCTTTTGTTCCGTCTCTTTTCTTAACACGCTAAATACAGTTATGAATCAAACGCATTCAAGCTAATCACAGCTAAAACAGAAAGAACAACAAGGCGAACAAAGGCACTAAATACCAGACGACATTATACAGATCAATTAAATTGTATGTGACACTGGTGTCACATTGTGTTCTTATGGGTTTTAAAAAGACAAAATAGCAAGGAAATTTAGGTTAAAACTACAATATCCAATTATCGCTTAATTTATAGTGCTGAGGTAAAATGTTGCTTCGATTTCCTTATTAGAAGGCAAGTTGGCCTTCTGATGGTTATTTGCATACGCATCCAGACATTTATATATATATATATGTATATTTGAGGAGACAGATTTAAGTTTTAGTTGTTATCTTCAGAATAAAATTTCCTTCGTCACATTTGCTCAGGAAAAATCTAAATTTGTAATATATCAACACAAATTCTGTCGAAGACATCCGAGAATAGTTGAAACTCGCTTTTACATTGACAATTAACAGATTGCTGAAATAGTTATGCATTCCACACCGGTCCCAGAGGTCGGCGTTCGATCAAGGAAGATAAGCCATTGTCACATTGGCGTAACACAATCTTCAAAACCCCACCTTCCTTCATTTGGCAATGTGCCGTACTACGGTAAGCTAAGTAAATATGTATACGGATAATTAAAATCCTCCAAAGTGTAAATTTATTTTGTTAAACGGTTTGCTGTAGATTTTCTTGAATAAACCAAAAATGAATTTGCTTGTCGCGACCGACTCCCACAAAGCAATATAGTCATTATTATTGGTTTTGACTAATATTTCTTTCATCTTATTTCTATTAAACATATTAATAATTAGCAATGCTTTGTCTAAGAAATTCGAATAATATTACAATATAGAGTCGTTTTTCCGGGTTATTTAGTTAAACCAAACTTTCAGACAGTGTGGGAAACATGATAATTACGAAATTCGCCAATTGAGCTAGACTCGAACATCAACTGAGAATAGTGGAGGCAAACTTGTCATTTCGACCAAAATACACATAAATCTTAGTCTAATATTTAGCCACAGCCAAAACCAAACTTCAATTTTACAAGTAACACTTTAATCTACTTGCTTATACCTATACTGAATTAAAATGCTACCATTTCGTACATTGATAAGTTGTGTTTTTGTGATGCACAAATGACAAGATAAATGAATAATGGCTGAAGATTATGGCTCTAAAATAACAAGACCGTTGTAAAAAAAAATTAATAATTTTTGATGAAATACGAACGTTGTTTATCTTTGAAATAAAAAAAAAAATAGATTTAAAATAAACATGGATCAACTCTTTTTGTTTTTTAATTGAATAGAAATCAAGTGCGCCTGTTGCGATGCAATGAGAAATAGCTCTGCAGAGGCTCAAGACTTTTTCAAAGGTGTCTGTCGATTCACACTCGTTGAAAACAAACATCCTGAATACAAAGTAATGTTGGATCACAATTACGAAGGTTTCCAAAACGTACCTGCGGTAGATGTCATAGGTCCAACTGCAAACGTCCGATTCTTGTCTCCTCAAAGAATGCTTGTAAGTATTTCTCCTTTATTTGCTTAATTTATACGTTTTAAATTGGACCTAAGTATTAATATTAAAATCCTCCAATATTACTTATCTACTCATATAGTACACCACGTTATGGACTATATTTTGTCTGTAACTTTTGTCAAGGGAGAAAACTATCAAATGCTAATTGTAGAATAGCCTCCCTTATTTATTTATTTTTGAAAATGCGTAAAAAAAAACGGGTTCAATCTGGTTGAATAGCAGAGCAACATAATGTTTTTGATATTTTTTTACAGTACTGTACAATTGCAAAATTATTCAAATACTGCTGTCATTTTTTGACGGCATGGGTAAACTAGTCGAAGAGAATCATTATATTTAGAAAATGGATGAAATATATAAATCTTCATGCCATTTTAGATAAGAAATGTTCATTTGTAAATATTTGCGAAGCTTAAATTAATCTGGCACACGTCTACAATAGTGAAGTACTAAGTGAAAAACGAACTCATTTGCAATGGCCTGCGACACAAGGAAGGGCTTGGATTAATATCTCTATCTGCATCCTTATGTAAAATATGCAAGGGATGCTGGGAAGTGTTTTTGCCATAAGCTTTTTAACCAACTGAATGCACTGTAAGAGATCACAAAGAGTTATGAGTTCATTTTCTGAAATGTTGTGTTGTTAGATATTTAGGCAGCCGTGGGTCACAGACTTGACCCCCACATGTGTTGAAAGTCATAAACAGGATATCGACCAAAACCCAAACTGCAGGTGTCAGGGACCGTAAGACACACCAGGTGTTCAAAAGTCATAAACAGGATATCGACTGAACTCTGAACTGCAGGTGGCTGGAAAACCAGCGTGGGCGTTCGAACCCCCATAAAAGCGACATAGCGCCCCCAGAGAGAGAGAGAGAGAGACAGACCGCCTAGGCTTAGAAAGACACAAGAACAATTTCCCTGTAAGAAAAGTCAGTCGGCTCTCATTATCTCTCTTCCACTCTTCATTCTTCACCACGGCACGATGTATCTGATCAAATAAAAATATATCATCATATTTTTATGAACCAAGTTTCAAGTCTTCCTTTTGCTCCAAGTCCAAGATGGCTATACAGCAGTGCATCCAACAATAATGTGCGTATTAGTCCGAATAATAAATGACATAAGTTTTCTTTATTTCTCTAGTATTTAACTTATATGTTTATTTATTTCAGCCAGTTTTGTGACAATTTTACTGTATTCTTATTACAGATAAATCGAATGGAGATGGTCCCACCTTTTGAAGATTACATGGGCTTATCTGGTTACTATAATGACGGCCTGCTAAATCTCGATACGCCGTATGGACTTTCACTGGGATACGATGGGGAAAACCTGTATGTCAATCACCCAGAGATGGGCCTAGTAAACCAGAAATTTGAGATCTCTAAACCTTACAAACCAAGCAGGTACGATTTTTCTCATATGATCAGTAAATTTACTTTTATGAAAATAAAACAAAAGTTTTAAAAGAGAAAACAATAAACTTAACTGTTGGTCGCATTTTGGAGAAAATCTTACTGATTATTTGAATTTTCTTTCACTTTTTGTGTCTGTGGTTTATAACGATGAATAATAATTAAGTCATTTTTGTATTGGTTTATTCGAACTAATTTCTTTGTCCTTTGTTGTTTCTTTATCACAAAGCTTTCCTATGTTTCTGTTTTATTTTTGAAATGTTGAAAATGAGTTGATGTGGCATGCATGTTCCTTCCCATGCACAAAGCAACAAAAGACAAGGAAATAAGTACAATTAAACCAATACAATGAATATGACAATAAGTAATTTTTGTTTGTCATATCAAATTAGTCACTATTATCATTAAGGAAATTATTCAGAATAATGTTCTCTATTTCATAGTTTTCCACAACGGTCTTGTCTTTGGGATTTATTATTTGGTGATTTAACCACATTGGGGTGGGGGCATGCACTAGTTTCGTCATCGAAGTTTAAAAGATGTCCTGCCTAGACAAATATAAACAAATGACCAATTGAGAATTCCCTGAGCAGTAAATCAATTTTTGGAAATAAAAAAGGGCACTTAATAAGCTCTCGTCTTTTTTTACAAACATATGTATACCATAAATGAATAGTATCATGTTTTTTTCCCAAATTTGTTATACGTACTACAAGTTTTGACAAGAAAACATAACTGAAATAGTTTAATCTTTCTTAAAGAAATCTTTTTCTCAAAGCAAATTCTTTTTGTAAATAAATAAGCTGATATATGTTTTTAAATTTTTGATATTTTTACTTTAATAAAAACCTTTTTACCGCAATATATTCTTTTTATCAGAGATCTTAATTTGAATATAAAGCTTTACGGTTTGAATGCAACCGTTGTGCAAGTAAATAACGTTCTAAGCTTGTTTAAATTCTTTTGTCTCATATGTAAATATAGCGACTATGAAAACAAATAACGATTTTATCTATTAATCTTGCTAAATATTAATTTTTTTCCTCCAACTGTTAACTAGTTGCGAACAAGCCTTCATCAAGGACCAGTGCATGCTGAGTGAAACACAGAGATGTAATATTTTGTTAGACGACAAACATTTCGGTTCGTGCATAAATAAGCTAGGGTTGGAAAATGTCAGACGACACGTGACCATGTGCAAGATGAACACTTGCAGCTATTTCACCACACCGACTATCTACAGCACTGTCATGTGCGACTCCATTCGACATTTCGCTAAGTTGTGTGATAATATTGGAGAAACACCAGACTGGAGAGAAGTATCTGGATGTGGTGAGTTACAAACTTATTACAAAGTATCATTATTTTAAAATATTCACTTATTGATATTAAGTTATGTCACTGATATATAGAAACGTTTTCTTCTCTCTCCATCCTTAGTTTTTGTTGGATAAATATCCACTTAGATTGAGTAAATGAGATAAATGCCCAATATTTATT
>VCCN01006590.1:166998-200652 GCA_006491835.1 Architeuthis dux
GGGAACATCTTTTTTCTGAAAGAGAACATCCTAAGGAATATATAAATTAATTATATAAATTAATACTTATTTGGTAAAATAAAGTGTATTTTTGAATTCCTCATCTGTGAAAACCATGATTTAACTTTTGGTGTGTGCAGGTGGACAATTTGTTTTATGCAAATGAAGTAGTTCATCTCGACTTTTTTTCTTGGGGACATCTTTTTTTTGAAAGAGGACGTCCCAAGGAAGATGTTGGTACCCTATTCATAGAATCCGGTCTATATTTTCTTCTTCTTTAATATTGTATTTCGTTTTAAAATTTTTTCATTGTTGCAATATTCTGTATAGAAAAGCTTATATGATTAGAAACTATTGGTCAAGCAGAGTTACCCAAAAGTTCGGGAAATTTTAACTGCATGTGCGAACCGAATATAGTACAGGCTTTTGCCGCTACCCTTTGTGGGCCAGTATACTTGTTCACGACGGGACTACTTCAAAGGAGACGATAGAAAGTAGATGTTAGGTTAAGTAATCTTTTCTCATGCTCGAATTCCTTGAACTTATGAATCGAGGGCTTTGTATAAACGTTTAATACCTGTTTTCATGATATTCTGATAAACATAACAGTTTATATAAAGAAATATGAATACTGATTAACTAAATCCATTTTATTTCATTGCAGCCGCACAGGAATTAGTCGAACCATGTAAGTAACTATTTTTGTAATCTAGGCAAGCTTAGAATTAAGTCATAACTTTTAAATTATATTAACTAAATTCGGAAATTTTAATCGAAAAATAAATACATGAAATTAAATTTGAAGTCAAAATGCTTGGAAAAATATAATGGAAGTGATTCCAATAGTCAAGGCTAATGTTTTATAATTAGTTATTTTATACATAATGTTTATGTGCAGATTTATATGGATTCGCAGGAAAACGTTGGCATAATTAAAAAATATGCAGCAATATACCAAGTGTCCTGTGACAGATAACGATTTTTTGAAAATAAATCATTAAATGGATATTATGAATTAATAAAGCACATAACGAAACAAATAGTTTTATCACTGAAATAAGAAAAAATATAAATTAGAATATCAGACATTGCCAATAATCATAAATCTTTCTTTGATTTGTAAACCATGTTTTTAGGCAAAATCTCTCGATGGGAAAGTGCAAACACTTACAAAAGTGAATCAAGCTCTTGCATTCTCGCCTATTAATATTCCTCCTACATAGTTTCTGAATGTTATTTCACCACCATGTAAAGACATCTCATTATATATTTACAGATATCTACATGTATCAAACATTTTAACAAACTATTTCGTAACAAGAATCAATCTTTATTATTATTATTAGATGAAGTATTGTAACATACCACTTTTTATTAAATATGACTAGTCTTTACCTTTATTCTAATTTTAGTTGTTTTTATACAACTTATTAATTCGGGCCACTCTTTCTATGGCAACGAATAACAGCGCAATCGGAAATAAAGAGTAAGCCTTCGATGAAAATCGAACTCACACCATCATTGCCATTTCGATTCTCACCGAAAGCTTATTCTTTATTTTTGATTGCGCTGTTATTCGTTGCCATAAGAAACAGTGGCCCTAATTAGGAAGTTGTATAAAAACAACTAAAATTAGGATGAATAAGATTAATAAAAAGTGGTGTATTTCGTAATAATAAAGAAGTATAAAATCTGACACTGTTTTCATTCCACTCATTCAGATGCGGATTGCTCATGCTATAGCGCCAAGGGTAATAATCTAACACAGGCATCCTTCAGGGGTGTTTGCAAATTTACACTCATCAAAAACGACAATCCTTACTACAGAGTGATTTTGACCAATGAATTCGGTGTAGATGAGTCATTCAACCCAGTGGTAGAATTGGTTTTGCCACAATTGTTTATTCGCGTGTTGTCGCTTAATCGAATTGCCGTAAGTATTTTATTAATTTCACCTCTGAAAATAAGTAGGGAACAATTGAAAACAAATTTGAGTCCGAACAAGAAGTACATGTTTTTACATTCGAAAGCAAAGAAACAAAGTGAGACGATATTGTGAGACGATATTGAATGAGCTGTCAGACCTACAGTTCAGATTTGTCTCCCTGCGAACTTTCCCCAAAGAGATTTCAGACCGTGAACGAGATTAAGGAGAGAACGGTGAGGCAGCTGATTGCGATCTCAAAAGAGGACTTTGCGGACTGTATTGAAAAGTGGAAGGGATGCTGGAATGGGTGCGTGAACTTCTAAGGGGAGTACCCAAAGGGGACTAAGGCGCCATTGCCCTAGGTAGGCTATTTTTAAACAAACGTATTTGATCCGCAGATACTTTTTTACAAGGTCTGTCTGGAAAGTATCCGTCCAATTTGAATATCTCTAGAACCGGTTGTGCAGCCTTGATGTAACTTGGGAACCAATCAGAGGGGGGTGTCTTTACTGTGCATGCGTGAACAGAAACTCTCCTGTAGGGTTACTCAGTACGCAGTGAGACGATATTGAATGAACTTGTAAACCGTGGGATCGTCGCATTCACAATGACCGAGCGAGTCATTCTTCACGTCTTTATTTTGGCAAAACCTCGCATTATCCAGATCTGTCAGACCTACAGTTCAGATTTGTCTCCCCGCGAATTTTCCCCTAAGAGATTTCAGACCGTGGACGAGATTAAGGAGAGCATGGTGAGGCAGCCGATTGCGATCTCAAAAGAGGACTTTGCGGACTGTATTGAAAAGTAGAAGGGATGCTGGAATGAGTGTGTGAGGTTCTAAGGGGGAGTACCCTGAAGGGGACCAATGCGCCATTGCCCTAGGTAGGCTATTTTTGTTAATATTAAGTGGCTGGATACCTTCCGGACAGACCTCGTAAATACCAACAAATGGAAATTTAATTGTGGATCTGATATACACTGCCGAGTGATATCATTTTTGTATTGAAACATATAGTTACGCATCTGAAGTATTTGTCTATTTAGCAGAATGAGAGTGATGAGGCTGAGATCGCTTAATGGACAGTGATGAAAATGCCAACACTCAAGCCATTTGGTTGGTGAGCAGATACGCATGTCGCACAGGAATTATAATTCTTGTCAGCCAAGCCATTCAATAAACAATGATATGACCTCCGGTTTGAACATTAGTTATCCTCTTTGGAAATATTGTGATCCTTCATCATACTGGGAATAATACTTAATTGTAAAAATGTTATTTCCCCGAAATATTTTAGCACTGTAATATAACACCTTCAAAGAATTCAGTCCCGAATCGTACTCAAACCAAGAAAACAACATCAAAATCTAATTGTAATATAAACTATCAATTATAAATAATGGCTATATGTATTTTTTATAGATTGCAAAGATATAAATAACAAAGTCATTTAAGATTAATATACACTGGTGTCCTGATCTTGGTTGTTATAATCACAACGTTTTATCCGTAGTATCGCCCGGTTTTCTTATCTTAGGTGCATGTCGTATTCGGTAACATTTTGGGAATTTTGAATAGAACCATTTATTCAATCCACCAGGGTAGATTGTTCCCATTCGTCCATTTGGTGCTGCTTCTGATCGTTCCACTAAACCAGAGTATGTGAATTTCACTGCCTGAGCCAATTCACGACCACCAGGTAAACTGCATACACTTAAGAAATGTGTATATCCACCGTAGGACAAACAGGTTGTGTAATCTTATAACCTTACCCAATACGACAGACACCTGAAACGTTGTGACTATATCAGTCAATCAATCAAATAAATCAGTGCATAATAATGATAATTCCTTATACCAGAATTTCAGACACAACTTATGATTGTAATCATTAATCATTGTTTCTGTACGTTCTTTTATTCTCCTACAGATCAATCAAATGGAAATAGTGACACCTTTCTACAATTACTTGGGTTTATCTGGCTACACCATGGATGGCATGTTATACTTAAACACTCAATTTGGACTTTCTCTTGGATACAATGGTGAAGACGTCTTTGTCGATTATCCAGAGATGGGAATAGATAACGAAAAGTTTGCAATCTCCGGCAGATATAAGCCTAACAGGTATACACTTCTACAGGCTTATTTGTTGTTCACGGCCAACAAAAGCAATATTTTCCCAATCCAATTAATACATACATCTGAACACAATCGTTTGAAATGTGCATGAATGAAACAATTATTCATAGGGAATGGCTGTCTACTCAGTTATGCCATTTTTAATAAGCAATACTGCACTGGATAAAGCTGTTTAAAATAGGATCAGCCTGTTTGAATGTCCAGTTTGGGTATATAATTCATAAAAGCGAACGAAAGATATAGCAATGGCTTACGGGAAACAAATTGCTTGAAACAAGTATTATATTTAGCTCATCCCTTATCAATCAATTTTATTCAACCTTGGCATGCAAGGAAAGATAATCTAGAATAGTGTTTTCTGTCCATTTCGCTTATGTCACTCATGAACGTAAACCGACACAAAGAAATCGGCGAAGAGAACCAAGTTATTATCATAAGGATATGCGCCTTCAAATTCCCTACTCAGTTATTTAGTCTTATTTCACAGTAGCCCAAAAGACAAATCCTTTGAAAGAATGTGTTTCTCTACTATATACTGCAAGTAAGTTATTAATTAATCAGAGCTAAAATTGATCAAAGGAAATTACTCTTCCTAACAAAAGCCATTCAAATTTGATCACATGATTCAGATAATTGTTAATTCTTATTATTGGATGAAGTATTGTAACACAATATTCTTTAGTAATTGTTACTAGTTTAAAAATAAATAAGATGAAGGTAAAAACTTGGTGTCTCCCAGCTCGTGGGAATCTCACTGAAAAGGAAGATTAAACAAAGGAACAAGGACGAAGACAAATGTAATGTTTAACTGATCACGCTCGGAGGAGAACTCAGAGCATCTTCAGTCCGCGTGTTTATCTTTATTTGTGCCGTTAGCACGGCGCATGACCGGAAACTCACTTCCGTCATTATGGGCTGCGGCAAGGGAGGTAACTCGAGGTATTTAACTCCCTTGCGTCGTCTAGGCGGACATCACACAAACTAATCAAATTTTATAAAATATCATTGTTTTTTAGACACAAAGAATATTGTAAATAAGTATGTCTGTTAATTTGACATGATAGCTGTTTAACGAAACACTTGACATGATAGCTGTTAGTTCGAAACACTCATTGAATGTTACAATTTGCAATACTTTTTTGTTACTTTTTTCTCAACCCAACTTTGTCACACTTCATTGTATCAATTCCTGGGTCATTATTTTATCAAATTTGTATAAAAATATTCCGTACACAGTGAAAATAAAAGGTCCATGAATATGTATGTATGTATGGGCCTGCGTAGCGATCAATGTAAATTTATTGTGATATATATATATTGAATAAATTCATACCAAAGAATACACACACACACACACACACACACACACACACACACACACACACACACACACACATATATATATTGTGTATTTAGGCAGTAATCCTTCATTAATGCATGTTTGGTTAAATACGACGAACAAGGAAATCCTTTTAACCTTTTTGGTTAATTTTTTTTGTTTACGCACAAGAGAACGTATATTCGGATCCATTGTGCGTAAACAAGAAAGATTAACCAAAAAGGTGAAAAGGTTTTCCTTGTCCGTCGTAATTAACCAAACATGCATATATATAAGAAAATTGAAGATATATATGTAAAAATGTACATGCATGCTCATACACAAATACATGCACTTAACATTTAGGTATATAAGTATATAATACTACCCCCCCACTCCACTCTCTCTATATATATAAAGAGAGAGAGAGAGAGTGAAAGTGAGAGAGCGGGGGGGTATTATATACTTATATACCTAAATGTTAGGTGTATGTATGTGCATATTTGTGTATATGCATGCATGTACATTTTTACATATATATCTTCAATTTTCTTTTAGCTTATTTTATTCCTTTTTAAAATGTATTTTTGCATATATTCAAAGATACGTGTCATGAAATATGATTGAATTCCTATTGATGTAATTGTTCACAAAAATAGATAAATGCATCCATACGTACATTTTAAGTCCAAAAATGTTTCTATATATTTGTATAAGTCAGACATAGACACAAGCATGACAAACGTAAATTGACTTATCTATTTTAAAACAAGATCCTCTATTCAACGGTCTCAACAGTGCAAGAACATTTTTTCATGCAAATTAAATTTTGTGGATTTGCCATTGAAGGTTAACTCTTACAGGCATCACATTTATCATCACATCTACGTCTCCAATAAAACTGCATTTAAAACACAAAGTAGATCTTTTGTAGAAGGTTTTCTGGACATTTTCTTTATTTCGCAATCAGAAATAACTCAGACATGTTTAGTAGGATACATATCAGGAGACTGACCATGCGAATAAATGAACGAATGAATGAAAGAACGAAAGAAAGAAAGAAAGAAAGGAGAAAGGAAATCTGTAATCTATAATATATAAACCTTTGTTGATCTATATCCTTTAAGAAGACATTTTTTTATTTTTCAAATTAAGAAACTCTTTTGAACATCATCTTTTTCTTTCTATTATTTTTCTTAGTTGTATGCAGGCCTACATTAAAGACGAGTGCTTTTTGAGCGAAACAGAGAAGTGTAATATAATGTTAGATCGCAAATATTTCGGTGCTTGTATCGAGAAGCTTGGACTGCCGACCGTCAGAAAACAAGTCACAATGTGCAAGGTGACCACATGTAGCTATTATACCACGCCAAAGATCTTCGACAGTGTCATGTGTGCTTCCGTCCAACATGTTGCTAAGATGTGCATGAAAGAAGGAATATATCCAAACTGGAGGGAAGCCACTGGATGTGGTAAGTTAGAAAATACAGCTGGTTTACTCTTTGAATTATTTAGACTAGTATCCTGATCTTAATCTTAATAATAAGAATACTGGGCTGGATTATAAAAGAAATGTCTATCTTACTCTTAAGAAATTCTGTTTAACAAATCCCGAGCCTGGTCCTCATGAATAATTTTAGAAAATACACACACGTGCACAGAAACACATGCGCACACGCACACACGCACACACGCACACAAGCAGACGCAAGCTCACAAAATATTGAACATATGGCAGCAGGACTGTATTTAAAGCAGCGGAACAGGGCCCCAAGATGTTAGGACCTTCCAAAACTTATGTCTTAATTCTTTTTGTGGGTGAAAAATTGATTAAACTTGTTTGATGATTTATTATGTTACATAGTGATAGATTATTGATCCATAAAGGACTATTAATTTTATGAATATTTCAATTTTGTTTTAATTTGTTTGAAAATAATAGCTAAATACAAAAATAGAAGGGCTCCCAAGAAATGTTATGCTAAATTTGGCCCTGTATGGCAGTGGTAATCCGATATTTTATTAAATAAATTCATTAATACCAGTTCATTTGTCAGTGATTTTGTACATTTCTACACCAGGTTTTGACTTTATACTTGCACGCAACTTTACTATCATAAAATTAATTTCTTTCATTTGTAAATGATGGCTGAATCGATTAAATTTTTAGTAAATTAGTAAATCTTTGATTGGAATTTGAAAAATTGTTGTTGAAGTTAACCAGCAATGATAAATTTCATAGACGCTTATACCCACCCAGAACAGTCATATTCTTTGAATGTTCATGTAACGTTTGCACAAACATTGAGTGAGGACAAGTATTGTTTGTTTGCAAACGTTCCACAAACAGTTGCAAACAGCCAAATGTCATACAAACAGTGGCAGACAGTGGGTGACAGTTGCTTAAGGCTTGTGTCCAAACGTTTATTGGGTGTCTGTACATAAACAAAGCATGTACAGTTTAGCCACCCTCTCAAATCACAATGCAAACAACCCAAACATAACAAACGTTCATTTAACATTTGCAAACACTGCAAACATTATACAAACAGTTACAAACAGTAGATAAACGTTTGGCTGATGATTGCAAATGGTTGGTTCTGGGTGGGTATGATCTCTAACCTCTAACCAATCATGAAACTAACAAAATTACATTTTTTGAACTATTAATTATTGTGCCTGTGAAATAACATCTACTGCCGTGAATCAATAATGCATGTATTTATTATCATTTTCAAGAAGTGGTTCTATTAGGTTTTTATACAAAGTGATTGATCATCATTAGGTACATATAATATAACTGACACAATAAAACTTGAAAGATTTGTTAAAGGAATCAAGGAGAAACACAGAAATATATAACAGACTAGCATTCCAAGGGAAATTATGAATCATTGCCACCCATATATGCTGTGTTGGGGTTGATCAATTAAAAAGTTGGAAAAAGGAGTGATCAATGAATAAGTTATTTCTCTCACCTTTTGTTGGCTGTGATTGCTAAAAAAGGTCTGAATTTTCAAAAAACAAGTGGGCAGAAACTAATGACCAATTTAGCATAAACTTATATTGCATATTGAACCTCCCCTCTTAAAACCTATTTTCAAAAAACATTGAGGGGAGTGTGTGTGCAAAATGTCAAGTTTCTACTATGAATGGTTAGGACTGGGCGAAGTCCAGATACATAGATAGATACATAGATACATATAAATGTCAGAATACATGAATAACCTAAACCCAGCAATAAACCAGTGTTGTGGGTAGTGGTGGTTAATATTTATTTATTTGATTTCACTACCTATTAACATCCTTTTAATCATTAATGAATAGAGTTTTAGATTTCTCTTTGCGAATGTTATTAAGTTTGTTGAAAATATTTAACATGCCACCAGCAGAATAAGATATAAGATATAATCATTTATCAAATATCATTGATTACATTTTAGGCTGATTCGTTAATTAATATAAATTATTTTCAAATGAGTAAATAGATGCTTGCTGTTTCATTTATAAGAAGGAAAACCTAATTGACCACAACATTGTTTTTATTTCTAGCTATTGTCTGTCCATCAAATGAAGAGTATCAAGTACCAGCTCTCACCTGTCAACCAACGTGTTCCCATCCTTATCCCACCTGTAAAACATACAATGAAGCTTGTGTATGCAAAGAAGGTTTTATTCGCAAGGGCACTGAATGTATACCTTATTCCATTTGTGGTTGCACCTACAATAAGAAGTTTATGCCGGTAGGTATCAAACAATATAAACAATTGTGAATTGTGATTGCTCACTGGGCCTTTGGATGTGTTATATTTTAATAATTGGTATTGAATTAATGAACCAATTTACCTACAATAATTTAAACAGGATAAAATATGAAATAAGGATAAATAAGATAAATATATATAAATTCTTGATCCAGGAGATCGATTGGATCTCCTGGATCAAGAATTTATATATATTTATCTTATTTATCCTTATTTCATATTTTATCCTGTTTAAATTATTGTAGGTAAATTGGTCCAGTATTCAAAGGGTTAGGGTCAGAGATGATTGTAAAAGTGGTGGACAGAATAGACAAGCATTGATTGTGATAACAACAAAATAATTTATTTACAATATTTGTATCCAATAAATTAACGAAAGTGGAATGAAAGTTTATTGTAACATTGTAATAGAGTTGAGAAGTGTATCTTTACAGTTCAGTAGCAACTTTGGCAATGGCAGTATTTTTTTCGATGAATGTGTATATATGAGAATAGACGTTGATGTAAACAAGTTAATCTGTAAGTCCATAGCGTCGAAAATAGTTGTAAATAAAACAGACCATGTTATTGTGAACTTAAATTCATGATAGTGTTCTTGTAGAAGAAAGTCCACTCAGCATTGCTTGGCTAATTGGATGGGTTCTAAGAAATTTGAGAAATCAGATTCAAAGAGATATTGCCTCTTCTAATTTCTTTTGATAAGTGAACTTTTTCGCAGGAATTCTGGGTTTATATAGGCAGTAGGTGAATTAGATTGACCATTCACTGATTGGTCAAATGTGCTCTATAGTAATTACAATGTAAAACTGACTTACATAGATACCAAAGATCTGGCAATTATTAAAGTGTGTGTACTTTTATTGATAAATTTTTAAGCATAAGATAAAAAAAAACCTGTTTATTGTAACTCTAAAAAGTTGAATATTTCAGATTGGGTATCTGATATTTAAGGAAGAAGATAATTTGAATTTTTGTTACGTTTCAAATGAAAATTGTAGAAATATTCAGGCAATTATTTTAAACCCTGGATATGACTGGATCTTTTTTGATGGCATGGTGTAGAATGCCATTCTTGCAAGTAAATTATAAGGAGTTTTGAACTCTCCTTGCGGTGGGGCTTACTAAGTGTGTTATTTCACTATATTTTGACAAGCTCAGATGAAATAAATTTAAAATTGAAGAAGTTGATAAAAGACTATTCTTTCTATTCATATGCTATTGAATTTTCTCAAGTGTTCAACATATGGAAAGCAGATAAAATTATAAAGAAATTCTTTATGTCTACTGTCACTGATAACATTTTATGCCTGATTTGTTGAGTGATGAATACAGTTAATTTAAGTATCAATTCATACATATTATACACATTTTTTCTTTGAAATTTTAGGTGGAAGAGGAAATTGCTGTTGATTGCCAACTAACAGTTAAATGTGTTGCCCCTGGAAAATTGGAAAAAATTGTCTCAAAACCTTGCATCCATGGTAAATGCATCTTAAAAGATGAAAAGTATCAATGTGTTTGCAATGCTGGTTACGTAATGGAATCAGGCCAGTGTCAACGTAAGTAAAAGTTGAAATATTTAATACTAGTAAAAATATTAACAGTCCTTTTACCTAAATTTGTATTTAAAAACAATAATTTTATTTAGAATTTCAGACAGCATCATAAGACTTTGTCTGATCCCCACCACCTCCCAAAAAGATATTAAACATTCACTCACACACACAAGTGGCTTTTTTGTAAAAGCAGAAACTGTTGGAAAAATATAAGCCAATGACAGTTTCAGTCAAGACCATATCCTTACCCAAAGTATAAGATTAAGAAACTATAATGTGACCATTTTAATGCAGATGAGTAGGTAAAATGTTGGCCACTTCAAGAAGTTTCAAAAGTATTTAATTTAAGAAATTATTTATTTCAAAATCGTATTAATCGGTTGGTATGATCTCTCAATACTATGTATGGTCAACAGTCTGAAATTTATGTTTAGTTTATTCGTATTTTGTTGTTGGGAATGTTTTGTTTACAAAAGTCTCAATATAAATGTGTATACATTCTATTTTAACTTCTTTTTAACTGATGTTTTTAGCATTGTACTCAGAGAAACTTAAATAACATTTATTCTTCTTTATTTATGTTTGTATTTGAATGAAATGATTTTATCTTAATTTCTTATTTTTTTTCCAATTGTGATAATAGTTTACCCTTGTGAAAAGCACCCTTGTGAAAATGGAGCAAAATGTATCAACAAAGGACTTGTTGATTTTGAGTGTATCTGTAAACCAGGATTTAAAGGAAAGACATGTTCTATCAGTAAGTGTGTGTTTGTTATATTAGATTCTATATCTAAATATCTATAAAGTGTGGTTTGTATATCTTTAAGTTAGTTTCCTTTTGCACATTGAATTATTCCTCAAATGACTATTTTTGCACTGTGAATGATCAGACTTCATATTTGCTTCTATAATGTAGATGCTGATGATATTTCAAGTCAAATTTCATCTTCTTAATATGAGAAGTTACCATTTGAAATATGAACTGTATTTGAATATATTTGGCATTTATTCCATAAGAATTAATAAAAACGTAGTATAATGAAAAATAAAAAAGAAAAGATAACATATATTTGTCAAAAAAACACCATTATCATTGAGAAGTTAATATTATGGATACTAGCATAATATATACCATAAAAATGGATGAATGCTTATATGGAAAATAGCATTTCTTTGGGATGTTTTAATTTCAGCCAATCTAGTATTATCTAAAACAGGAATAAGTTTCTTGAATTAGATCATTTCTGAAAGTGTTAGTTTCTTAATGATGAATAGAACAACTTGATCTGCTTGGTGGCTGAGGTAGTAGTGTATTTTGTACTCGCACCAAATGGTTAATATTTGAGCCTAGATAAAAACCAAACTCTTGAATGTTGATTTTCAATGTAGGCAGATCTTCCCACTTGGAAAATTGGTGCAACACAATCTTCTTACCTCCATTTTCTTGCCATTTGTCCTTATAATGTAATAAGCTAAGCTTATTAAATATTGTTGTACAGAACAACTTACAGGCAAGGTTTAAACCAGAAGTTTCTGAAATATAAAACTTAGGTATAATAACTAATTTTTTAGACTTGGATTTTTTAAAATAAATTGATGACTGAAAGAGTCCATCATAGTTTTAATTGATAGAAAAAAAAAAGAGTATTAGAGAAAGATTTTAAAAAATCAATTGTCTATGGTTTTTAATCAAACCTGTATTAATGAAGGACTACTGTCTAAACACAGATTATTTAAAAATATTATTGTGAAGGTAGTTCTATGTAACTTCATTAGTTAAAGATATTTGTTTTCAGTATTATAGGTGATTATATTTTGCAAATTCAGTCACGGGAATTTGATCCTTTTAGTATATACTTGGTAATAAATATGATTGTTCACTTTCCAGTTAATGCTTGTGGACTGAAACCATGCAAAAATGGTGCAGCCTGTGAAGATGTAGGTGACAAATACAAATGTATATGCAAAGTTGGCTTTGAAGGAGAAGACTGTTCTATTGGTAAGTCTACACATTACCTAAAAATACAATCTTGTATATTAAAGTCTAATCATGGATTAAAGTTTAAATTACATTGGAAAAAAAACCCCCATAAGATGTCATGAGTTTATTCTTATACATTTCTGTATTCAGTCATTATTACAATATTGTTAGCTAACATATCAATGCTCTTTCTAAACTATTACACTATTGAATATTAATGAGTCTGATTGCAAATGCACCAATCAGTGTAAAGATCCTTTGTATTTTAATACATGACCAGATATAATAAATTATTATTAACTTTCAAGTAAATCTTATAATCAATAAGTGATTTATCTTGAAAAGATTACCGAAATACAGGTTATTGATATGTATGATTATTCTAGAAGCTCAACCAGCATTCTATTTGAATGTGAATGAGTTAATTATAGAAAACTGAGGGCCTTTTTTTCATCAGGACTCATTCAGTTCGGGAGCTTTTTCAAACTATTTGCCTGATGTACCAGTTGCCCTTCATCCAATGGTTGAGAATGTGATATGATGTTTGGCAATGCTCTGCTAGGAAATGGTTCTGGAGAGACACTCTTTTTTCTTGAATCATACATAATTATAATGAAATTAATAACAACATCAAAGCAATTTCTGCCACTTAAACTAATATATTTTATTTATAAGAAATGTATTATATTATCATTTATTCAGTATTGCATGTGGCTTTATCATTATTGTGCTGATGTTTTAATTATCTAACTTGTTCTCTCTTATTTCTCCAGTGAATCACTGTGCAAAGAAACCATGCGAACATGGTGCTACCTGTACAAATAAAGATGAAACCTACATCTGCACTTGTAAGGAGGGCTATGAAGGAAGGAACTGTCAAATACGTAAGTAGCTTTGAAAAGTATTCCATTGTTAAGAAAATAAACCAATAGAAGTTACACTTTACTACTATACATTGATTCATTTGGACCAAAAACAAGGAAATGTGTTTGAATGAATCAATATGTAATAGTAAACAGTAACTCATCTCAGAAATTCAGACAAAAATAGTTACACTTTAGTAAAAAATGAATTGTTTTATTTTGATACTAATAAGTATCAAGCAAAAAGCAAACTGACTTTTTAAATTCATTTAATAACCATCCATGTTTGAATTTCCCCAGCCGATCCGTGTGGACTGAAACCATGCAAAAATGGAGCTGAATGCAGAAATAACGGAACAGAATTTATTTGCACATGCAAACCTGGATTTATGGGGAAAACTTGCATTGAATGTGAGTTGAATTTATAAAATGTTTCAGTATCATTCCATTTACTCTTTGTGTTTTTGTTTTGTACTGATATTCATGAACACCAACTTTATAAACAGTGATAAAATCTACATTTTTAATTTTTTAGTGAACCCATGTGGGCTTGAACCTTGTAAGAATGGTGCTAAATGTTTCAATGAAGATGAAGGAAAGAAATTCAGATGTGTTTGCACAACTGGCTTCATGGGACTGACCTGTATTGAACGTAAGTATATGATAATTTTGAGAGTTTCATAAATATAACTTGCTTCAAAATTACTTTCTGAAAGTGTGCAAATGTATACAGTTTTGTTATATTCTTTCTACTTTGAAATTCTTTGAATTTATGTAAGATTGAATCTAAGTCAACATCTACCACACAGTACTGTGCACAGGCCTGGTCACCGAACTTGGAGTGAGATAAAAATCTTTTTAGAAAATGTCCAGATACGAGCAACTAAGTTAGTACCAGAATTAAAAAGTATGAGTTATGAAGATAGGCTAAAAGTGTTAGGATTAACATTGTTAGAAAATAGGAGAGATCGAGGCAACTTAATAGAAATGGTTAAGATTATGGATGGTTTAGAAGTAGTAAACCCTGATGTATTTTTTACCAGAAGCGGGTACATGGGACTGAGAGGCCACACATATATGGAGAAGCAAATAGAAGTAGATGGAATATCAGAAAATTCTTTTTTAGCAATAGAGTGGTAGGAGTTTGGAATAGATTACCAGAATATGTAGTGCTATCAGCAAATGTAAATGATTTTAAGAAGAATTATGATTTTTATTACACCAACGCAAAGGTTTAAGGCCCTAGACATTGTGCAAATATGATTGTTATGATGTGTGCTTATATATACAAATTGTATACATTTTTTTCGCACTAAAATAAAATGTTCTAAAAATGTTCTAAAATGTTCTACATTAACAAGAAATATATAATCTCCTCACTGAAATTCTAAATTAGTGTTTGATACTTTTGAGTACATATTAAATATGCATTAGTAATATTGCTAAAAATTCTTTTAAAAGAATATTTGCTTTTAAGTGTATGAACTGTAAAACACTGTTGATGATATATCAATTAACAAATATTACTGAATTATTTTTCAACAGCAAATCCATGTGGATTTAAACCCTGCAAGAATGGCGCTAAATGTATCAATGATGGAGAGAAGTTCAGATGTGTCTGTACAGCAGCTTTCATGGGAATCACTTGTGTTGAACGTGAGTTAAATGGCTCATTTTTACCATGACATTGAGATAACATTTTATTTACAAATTTGACTACATTCATTATCAATTATTATAAAGAGATTTTTGTACATTTTGAACCATTATTATATATTGTGTTTCATATTTGTTTTCTATGACAATGTTGAAAAAAATAAAAAACATTAAAAGGGTAAATTTGAACAGTATTTATTTTGATATATATTCTTTAACATTTAATCCAAAATAATAACAGTATAAATGGTAACAATATAAAGTATAATTTACATGAATACTGATACCATAAAATGTTATGATATTTACTATATTTTGCATTGTTTTTATTTTTTTCATTACATGAGTTATAATGGTTGAAACATTAATTAAGACTTATAATTTGTAAGAGCTCAGCTTGTGTTAAAATTGCTTTATTTACTTTCATTAAATAAAAGATGGGTAGGAAAATTATAGTTCATACAATGTATAATTTGCTATTTATTTAAATTATAGGTCTTTATAGAATAGCTCTCAGCCTTTACAGTCATCAGTTTACCTTCCATAAAAGCATTCATGGTGTCAGAAAAGAATTGATATCTTGCAAGCAGTTGAGAATTTGTCTGCTGTATGATTTCAATATAGGACTCAGTTCAGATGAATCACTGTGCCATATTGAACAGAAATTTTGAGATGTGGCTATGAGCTGAACTAGAGCGTTTATGATTGGTTCACCAAGTTACAACATGGCAAATTTAAGACATTAAACAAACCTCAAAACATAACTGAATCAAAATGAATTACACCAGGTTATGGAAGCCAACTGATAATTGACCAGTTGAGAAATGGCATAGCAGTTTAACTGATCTCATCCCACCATATTGAATCATTTTACTGCAACCAATAAAGTCCTTCAACTCAGAAATTGGGTGCTGCCCTCATCGAGGAATGGCAACCAAAGTGACTGTTTGGAAGTAAGAAGTCACAAAGTCAAACAAACAATGTAAATGAAAAAAGAACCTACCTTATTTTCTATGTAGAAAAACACAAGGTGGGAAGTCCGTTCATTCAGTTGTCTGATTTCTTCTTTAGTATTAGTATTGGTATTAGTGGCTTTTAGTAGTGTTTAGTGATTGAAAAGATAGGGAGGAAGAATAGAATTAGTTAGTATTAAGAAGAGTCAGTTGATCTTTTCATGGGCTGATTTAGAAGATGCAGAAATACTTACTGGCTTAGTTGACCAGTTGCTTCTGCTTGAATTGTATTGCCTAAAAGCACGACAAAATAGGGATGCTTGGGTTGACCCCAAGGTCAACTGTCTAGACAACAAGAAGTGCTTCTAATAATAGCACAAGCTAACTCCTGTTGTCCCGAGGTTATGACAACAACCAAAGTGACTGTTTGCAAGTGTGCATGTCTCTGATGGACACTATCATCATAGGTGCTAATAAATGGGGTCTGTACATTAACAATATATGTAAGTAAAGCTAGACAAACAAAGGTGTGGCTATCCTAACCGTACTGAAACCAAGGTCACATCATAAAAAATAGTGCTTTTTTATAGTGAATTATATTAGACATTGTTTACTGGGAACTGTACAATCCAAGCTTAAGAGTACTGCATACATTTAATAACAATTAAAAATGATTGTAATTCAGGTAGAAAATATTCAGTAATTATCTGATCAATCTAAAACTGAATACCTTTACTTGTAGCGAACCCATGTGGACTTGAGCCCTGTAAGAATGGAGCTAAATGTTTCAATATAGGAGAGAAATTCAGATGTGTGTGTACAGCTAGTTTCATGGGACCAACTTGTATTGAACGTGAGTAGCTTTATTACTGTTAACACTTATACACAAATACAGACACCAACAGACACACAGAGACACAGACACCCCACCAATATATATATATTTATATATATGATAATTATAAAGACATTTATTAGTTGAGAACCTATATTTGCCTGGCGCTGGGTTATCATATTCTGTCGGATATAAAAATTATCCATCATTTGATTTCATATATATATATGTCTGTTTGTGTGTATATATATATATATATATATATATACATATATATATAGAGAGAGAGGGAGAGAGGGAGAGAGAGAGGAGAGATAGATAGATATTGATTAATACTTGGACTAATGTAAAATTCATTTTTATTCCCTTCTCTGAATGAATTTTGAAAGAGTAATAGTTCTAATTGAAGTTTCATTGCATGTGAAAATATGTTTTACATAAGTGCAAAAATCATATTTTCTATATCTAAAAGATATTCAGATTGTATACTTTGGTTATAAGAAAGAAAAAGATAGGTAAAAAGCAATTATGTAACATTTAAAAATGATGAAAGGCCTATCAATATGTATTAAGATAATAGATTAAATTATCTAATGTGTCTACATTTGTATTATTTCTTATTCAAATGCTTTGAATTTCATGAGACAAACTTGTCTTTAATCTGAGTTAATAGCATTTTGTTTTGATAGTCCATCTTTATTGTGATAAGATGTTATCCATTATTGATTTTCCGTGTCTTTTAAAGTTATTTTCCTTGAAAAATTCAAAGAAAATATTAAACAGAATCTGATAATAATAAAAAACCCAAACACTTAAATTTGAAAGAAGTTAAAAAATGTAATATAAAACCTACTAAATAGGATTAAATAGTCCCAGAAATTTATTAACATAAAAGTAATTCACAGAAAAAAACATGTGTAACTTTTTATTATAACTTATTTTAATATTATCATTTGATTTAATTTCTACAGCTAATCCATGTGGACTGAAACCATGCAAAAATGGAGCCGAATGTAAAAATGATGGAAAAGAGTTTATTTGCACATGCAAGCCTGGATTTATGGGAAAAACTTGCAGTGAAAGTAAGTCAGATTTTATTACAAAAATGTCTTTGCTCTCATTAAACTGATTTGAGCTTAAAAGTTTGTCTACTGAATATGTCAAATTCACACCTGAACTAATTTGTTACTTTTGCAGTCAACCCTTGTGGACTTGAGCCATGCAAAAATGGTGCCAAATGTTTCAATGATAAAGATACCTTCAGATGTGTATGTACTGATGACTTTATGGGAAGAACTTGTGTTGAACGTAAGTTTTTGCAAATTCTATTTTTCAATATTTTCTGTGAGGTGTCAACAATAAAAGTTGTAATAAGTAAAATTTCATACAGCACCATTTGTATATATTTCATACATCACCATTTGTATAAATTTCACACAGCACCATGTTTATAAATTTCACACAGCATCATGTGTATAAATTTCATACAGCACCATTTGTATGAATTTCATACAGCACCATGTGTATACATTTCATACAGCACCATTTGTATGAATTCTATACAGCACCATGTGTATAAATTTTGTTGTTGCATAGAATAAAACATAACAACTTGAATAAGAATAAAGTCCTGGTCTCGACCAGACTTAAAACTTGCAAGGATCACTAAGCTAAAGCATTCGATGGAAACTGGGTCTTCGTCACCGGGCTCCATACTGGGAGTTGGTTCTTAAGAGATGGACGCTTTACTTACATGTGCAATCTTCTTGTTAGAAATGAAGTCTGATTTGAAAGAGGGGAAACAACACTGTTTGTAAAACAATCCAACATTTTTGAACTTAGTGGGAAGTGTTGACAGATCATTGCTTTTAAAAGTATTTTTGGACTGAACAGTCCATATTTAACCCATAAGAAGCCATTGTGACACTGGTGTCACATACAATTTAATTAATCTGCACAGTCTCTTATATAATATTATATGTTATCCTTGATCTTAACTCGTGAAGTGTACTAAGTGACATCTACTGAACATCCTGGTGCAGTAACGTGACTGTGTGTCAATTTGCCTACCCAGAATCCCACATAATGTTCCTTCAAGTAGAAATGGGTCTGGTTTCTTATGGATTTCAAAAAAGAGAATGAATTGCATTTTGTCAATTTCAAAAGTATATTTAATTGTTATATCATCATCAGCCGTTATAAGTCCACTGCTGAACAAAGTCCTTTCCCATCTCCTTCCATGATGATCTATCTTGTGCTAACCTCTGCCAAGTCTTACCGGCAAACTTTTCTATCTCGTCCCTCCATCTTGTGTCTGGTCTTTTCCTACTTCGTTTACTGTCCCATGGGCACCAATCGGTTAGTCTTTTCCCCAATCTATTGTCATCTCTTCTTGCTAAGTGGCCAGCCCACCTCCATTTTTGCTGCTCATAGTTATAATGAAATCACTACATCCCTTTGTTAGTTATATTGTCAACAATACTCTAATAATCTAAAGTCACCCTGAATATTTTTACATTTGTAGCAAATCCGTGTGGACTTAAACCTTGCAAAAATGGTGCTAAATGTATCAATGAAGGAGAGAGATTTAAATGTGTTTGCACTGCTGGCTTCATGGGATTGACTTGCGTTGAACGTAAGTACAACATTTTAAATTAATGATTTAAGAGATATAAAACATTATTAGTCTCTGCTATATTTTATGACACGTCTCAGAGGCAGATGGCGCTTTAGAGATAAAATGAGAATTCAGCAACTTGCTAATACATTTAGGAATTTTGTTCTGTTCTGATCTATTTATGAATTTTAATTTTTATAAATTTTTATCTGATGGTACATAATTCATGAAATATTCACATTTCATCTTGGTTTTTAGTATCAAAGTATTTTCTCAGAATAATTTTTATTCTTTAATTCTAGAAATGTTTCTGATTGTCTTCCTAGTACTTTAAATCACAGGTTTTTAGAAGCATTCAAATGCAATGATTATACTTGTTTTAAGATATTAAAAAAAATAATGCAGTTGAGATGCTTGCTCTCAGGTTTGAACCTGAATTATGAGGGTAGATTAATAAGTTTGTAGCCTGACACGTAGTTATTAACTGAATATTCAATCTATGTGATTAATATTCACCACTGAATTAAGTGTATTGGTGAAGAAAAAGATTATGTTGCAAAATAAATATTTGTTGTGTAAAATAAATCTTTTTTATCATTAGATTATGAACAAAGATGTACTTAGATAGATAATGTTAGGGTTATGGTATTAATCCATGGAACCCATTGATTTCCTTTATATTTCTCAGAAAATACCAAGATATCATTTTAATATGGATGATATTAACATAAAGAAATTTAATACATATATGTATATATCTGAGATATCTCGATTTTTTTAAAAGTTGATAAATAAAACAGATTGGAAATGATATATGTACCTATGTGGCTCTGCATGTCAATATCTGGAGAAAAAAAACAAATCCCAAAACAGTCAGCAAAATGAACCTGTTTACCTGTTTATATAACACATTTTCTCCCATAAATTTTCCTCAGCCAATCCTTGTGGACTGAAACCATGCAAAAATGGCGCTGAGTGCTTAAACAGAGGAACAGAGTTTTTCTGCAAATGCAAACCTGGATTTAAAGGAAAAACCTGCTCTGAAGGTGAGTCCCATCTTTATAGATTTTTGCGATTTCTGGTTTATTCTAAATTTTTTTTTTTTATAGAAGTTTATTTAATGCATGTTAAAAATCTATTGATACATTACATTTTTTTAAACATTCATAAAAATTGTTATTATCTCTCTTTCTCTAGTCAATCCCTGTGGACTTGAACCCTGCAAGAATGGAGCTAAATGTATCAATGATAAAGATACTTTTAGATGTGTTTGTACAACAGCATTTATGGGTAGAACTTGTATTGAACGTAAGTATATGAATTTTCCTTAGAGTTCTCATTTTCTGTTCGTATATAGGCACTGATTCATGGATTAAATTTAAATAATATTTAAGTTATCTATAAAAAAGATGCCGCTGAGTTCATTTCAACAACACTCAGTAATTTTCGTTTTTTGGTTTTGAAATTTACTTATTGAAGTCGATGTCTGTGATGATGATAATAGATCTACTTTGATGATCCCCATATATGGTTATTTTATATCACCAATGATTGAAAATTATTCATAATATGATTCTTTATTCATTCAATTTGTTTCTATTGAAAATAAGAAATGAAGACTTTTGTGGTCTGCTGGAATTTTGCATTCAAAATGTTTTTATTCATTAAAATACTTCTATGTTGAAATTATTTTTCTTTGTACCAGTGAGTGTAATGTTAGTGTGCTGGTCTAACATAAACTCAGTAAAATGCATATGGATAGGAATATGGGAACTATTTCTATAAGAGGGGCAAAAGGCTTTATTTGCCCCAAATTTTCCATGGTTTTGCCCAAATTACACTGATTTGGCCGATTTTGTTTGCCTGAATTTTGCCCCCTGGCTTGTACGCCTATGTGCATATGTGTAGTTAATTGAATGGTTCAACAAACAAAAAATCAACTCAAAATTATTTTACTTAGTATATATATATTAATCAAGACTTGAGTATTAAGCTGAATATATATTTACCAAGACTTAAGTATTAAGCTGAATATATGTTTTTCAAGATTTAAGTATTGAGCTGAATATATATTTACCAAGACTTGAGTATTAAGCTGAATATATGTTTTTCAAGACTTAAGTATTGAGCTGAATATATACTTACCAAGACTTAAATATTAAGCTGAATATATGTTTACTAAGACTTAAGTATTAAGCTGAATATATGTTTTTCAAGACTTAAGTATTGAGCTGAATATATATTTACCAAGACTTGAGTATTAAGCTGAATATATGTTTAACAAGACTTAATCTGTTAAAAAATGATTTTTAGCTTAGAATATTATATCAAATTCAAATGTGTCTGTGTTTGCAGCAAACCCATGTGGACTTAAGCCCTGCAAGAATGGTGCCAAGTGTATCAATGATGGAGAGAAATTCAAGTGTGTGTGCACTGCTGGTTTCATGGGACCAATTTGTGTTGAACGTGAGTATATGGTTGTCTATCAAAGCAGTATATCACAATAGGTGTAAGCCTTTTTATATTATGAGTTAAAATTATTGATTATGATTAAAAGTATACTTACATGTATATTATATGATTATGATAGTATACTTATATGTAATACTTATAGATGGGAATTTTGAATTAGTATCTCTTAGATTCTAAAAATTACTAAATTTTCATAAAACGTATAAATGCAAGGTGCTACACAAAATTTTGGGGAATTCAAACAGTATACAAATCAAATGTAGTACAGACTATTGTGGCTGACCTTTGTGAGCAGTGTGCCTTGTGAACCAGTGTGCTGGATCACAAGCAGACTACTTCAAAGGAGAGAGTTGAAAGTATGTGCTAGGGTAACTTTTGGATAGTACCTCATGTATATATATTAAATGACTTGTTAGTCCTGCCTGTTAATTATTACACATACTTAAAAAGCAGTCAATGAATTATTATCCTATTTATTTTTAGTAATTTGTTTTAACTGGTACAGTCTTTGGTCTTTGTCAGGTGTTATAATTCATATCTAGTAACTTTCAAAACTTCAGACTGAACTCTTAAACTCATTAGGCTATATAGTTCTCACCTACAATACCAATTTTCATTGAATCTGGTGTTCTACTCAGGGACGGAACATGATATGTTTTATGTATTGTATAATCTACAGTCATTTTAACAAAAGAACTGCAATGATTTACTAAAATTGTTGTCTATTCATTTAATGTTTTATTAAACAAAAAACCCCAAACAAACCAAGAAAATAACAAACCTCAAAGATGAAAGTTTCATACAAAAACTGCTCAGTCATCATTGTGACTTATTTTAGAATTGTTTCACAGTTTTTTGTTGTAGAAATAATTTAAATTATTCTTTTAAATTTTGTTTATTGTTTGTTTTATACCTACATTTGATTGTTCCTTATTTCTTCAGCCAATCCTTGTGGACTGGAACCCTGCAAGAATGGAGCCAAATGTGAAAATAATGGAACTGAGTTTATTTGCACATGCACACCTGGATTTATGGGAACAACTTGTATTGAATGTAAGTCTGATTTTAAAATCATATTCATCAATGCTTTATAGCCATTCTTGCATTGAAATGTTCTTTTTATAATGAAAGCATAAGTACAAGATGATTTTAAGATAATTATCTCTGAAATAAGTTGCATTGTGAAGTGTAGTAAAATATTTATTGACATTTACAGTAGAATTTGTTATTTTGATAGGTGTTAATATGAGAACATTAAACAATTCTTGATATTCAAAATGAAATATCTTTTATTCAATTGTGCAGTGAATCCATGTGGTCTTAAGCCTTGCAAGAATGGTGCTGTCTGTACAAACAAAGGCAAAGATTATGTTTGCACATGCAAAATTGGCTTCAAAGGAGTTGACTGCCAACTTAGTAAGTATAAGATAGAGACATTTTATGTCTATTTTCAAACTAGTTTGTCAATAACCTCTATTAAAAGGTATTTGGCAGCTTACTGCTAACTTAATTTTTGCAGCATTGATTATTTAAAACTCATATTGCCAACAACTATGAGCATTGATTATAGCAATAACAATCACTACAATGAAAAGCAAAGAAGTATTTATTCGAAATAAAAAAGAGTGGAAATCATTTATCAAGTATGAATATTTTTTAAATGTAATTTTTGGGTTATTACCAAAATTATGTAAAATCTCTTTAATCTGTTTGCTTTATATGGCTTTGTAAATAATACTGATTTAAAAAAAATATTCCTATTATTTTTGCAGTTAATGCTTGTGGCTTGAAACCATGTAAAAATGGTGCAACCTGTGCAGATGTAGGAGATGGCTATAAATGCACATGCAAAATGGATTTTAAGGGACCAACTTGTGAAATCTGTAAGTCATGTTTTGTTAGGTGTTGAGTCATTAATTTTTCATAAAGAAATACATACATGTAATTCTTACAAATAATATATTTAACTGATTCTTTGTTTTTATTCCAGTTGATCCCTGCATGTCAAATCCTTGCAAAGATGGAGCAACATGTATTAATCATAAAGAAGGATATTTCTGTAAATGCAAACCTGATTATTTCGGAAAGGACTGTGTGAAATGTAAGAAAAGAAAATTTCTTTTTATAGAATAATGTCACAAATTTCTAGTTAAAATAACATGAGTTACAGAAAATGATAATTTGTTTCTGTTTTTATATAATTATATATCAGGAGGATTATGATCTTAATTAGATGTCCAACACTTGTGTCTTTGTGCTATTCTAAGCTAAGCTTAAAAATATTATTTGGTTTCCTATTTTAATGATTTTAATTTTATGTAAATATTATGTAATTTACTCACAATATCAATTTGTATCTGTTGCTATATAATGATCTTTAATTTAATTTTCTGCAGTTAATCCATGTGGAGTGAATCCATGTGCCCATGGAGGTAAATGTATTGCTGAGGGAATCCATTATCGTTGTGAATGTACACCAGGATTTGAAGGACTTAAATGTCTTAAACGTATGTAACTGATTTTTCTGAGCAGTTCTTTTAAAAATAGAATATGTAATAATTGCATTGCTCATTAAGATTTTGTTAATAATTTACGTGTAATAAAACATTTTCTGCACATTTACAAAATAAAATAATAATAACATATTTTACATTTCTTTTTAATATTGTATGGTATAAATGCATTTGCAGAATTTGTAATGAGAATTGGGAGAGAGTAATGCAAATTATAAATATATGTAATATACTGTGGAGAATAAGATTGATTGATTGATTGTTTGTTTAATGGCCAATCGACCCTGGAGAATCTACTGTTAATTTTATTTTTTATTTCTATACTTATTTTGCATGTTACTACAACTATTAAAGATACCACTAATATGTAATGTCTGCATGAGGTATACATTATGTTGAACTTTTTCTTTATAGCAAATGCATGTGGACTTAAACCTTGTAAGAATGATGCCATGTGTTTCAATGAAGATGACGGAAAGAAATTCAGATGTGTATGTACAACTGGCTTCATGGGATTGACCTGTATTGAACGTGAGTAGAGACATCATTTTAGACATACTCCATCTCAATATCAATATCATTTTCGCAATTATTTTTCATTGTATAAGCTACTGCTTTTATACTTAGCTGTTTTACTTCAATCATTTTTTATAATCAATTTTTCTGAGATATTATCAAGTTATAATTGTAATGAAATCAAGATCATTAAAATGTTTTATTTAATATCCATAAAGAATTGATTTTGTTTTTTCTATATTAAAAAGAATTTCATTTTGCTCATAGTTTTTTTGTATCCACTTAAAGTATCGTGAATATTCCTGTGTTTCTTTTAGCAAACCCATGTGGATTTAAGCCCTGCAAAAATGGGGCTAAATGTATCAATGATGGAATACATTTCAAATGTGTGTGTAAAATTGGCTTCATGGGACCAACTTGCATTGAACGTGAGTTGATGAATTATCATAATAATGCTTTTGATTCTGTGAGATCAAATATAATTGTTGATACAAATCTCGTACATTTCTATAGTTGGACTGTTTAAAACTGAAAAAAAAAATGTATATTTATTCTATACTTGATCAAAAAAACTTTATAAGCCAAAATCTCTCTCAAGCAAAATCATATTAGGATCATTGATCATTTAAATGTTGATACAAAATAAACAATATTTAGGAAACCTAATTTTATAAAATATGACTAAATTTGAAGGTTGTCTGCTGGTTAGCCTTTGTAGCATAGTTGGTTAAACTGGCATCTAAGGATAAGACCAACACCTAAGGATAAGGGATGCAAGTCTCAAATCCTTTTGAAAGCTTATTCTTTATTTCTGATACATACTGCTTACTTAACAGCTGTAGAATGTCAAAATGATCTAACTATCAGGTGAAAAAGCAAGATAAATAATGAAAGAAAGGCTATTCAGACAACTTGAGACTATTATACCTACTACTGCTAGGTGTAAACAAACAATATGGAGGGGGATTAGAATCAGTTAAGGAGGAATGTAGCTATATGATTTGACGTCTGCTGGTTTGCTTTTATAGCCTAAACAGTAAGGCATTGTCATAGTATTTTATATTTTGGGAATCCTAGTAGATGAAAATTGGTATAATTTTAACTGGTGCATGTTAGGAGTTTCAAATTAATGTAAAATGTACATTATATTATGCTCAAAAGATTAGGATATTGTTTTTTGAAACATTGTCTATTGGCTAAATTTGTGGGTGTGCACAGAATTCACATATAAGTAAAAGTAAAATAAGAAGTAAAAAGAGAGGAAGCTTAGGAAGATTTTGCTCTTTTAAAATACCTGATAGAAAATGTTTTGTACTTTGTAAAATGTGAAAACTGGAATATGTTAATGGCTACTGTTTTCTTTATAAGAGGGTTTGGCTATGAATTTCTTATTCTTTAGCTTCCATTAGTATTTTGTTTGCTAAAGTTTATATTAGAGAAGCCATGATCCTTAAAATCAATTTGGCAATAAACTTGTATCCTTTAAAAAATTATTAATTTCTAAAATGCTTAAATAGAGTTTTTCTTATATTTAGCAAACCCATGTGGTCTTAAGCCTTGCAAGAATGGTGCTGTCTGTACAAACAAAGGCAAAGATTATGTTTGCACATGCAAACTTGGCTTCAAAGGAGTTGATTGCCAACTTGGTAAGTATAAGAGAGAGACATTTTATGTCTATTTTCAAACTAGTTTGTCAATAATATCTATTAAAAAGTATTTGGCAGCTTACTGCTAACTTAATTTTTGCATATTGATTTTTAAAAACTCATATTGCCAACAACTATGAGCATTGATTATAGCAATAACTATCATTACAATGAAAAGGAAAGAAGTATTTATTCGAAATAAAAAAGAGTGGAAACCATTTTTAAAGTATGAATATTTTTAAAACGTAACCTTTGGGTTATTACCAAAAATAATTAAAAAATGATGTAAAATCTGTTCAATAGATCTTTTCTCTTTGCTTTATATGGCTTTGTAAATAATACTGATTTAAAAAAAATATTCCTATTATTTTTGCAGTTAATGCTTGTGGCTTGAAACCATGTAAAAATGGTGCAACCTGTGCAGATGTAGGAGATGGCTATAAATGCACATGCAAAATGGATTTTAAGGGACCAACTTGTGAAATCTGTAAGTCATTTTTGTCTGTTGTTAAGTCATTAAATTTTGACAAAAAAAATACATACATGTAATTCTTACAAATAATATTTTAAACTGATTCTTTGTTTTAATTCCAGTTGATCCCTGCATGTCAAATCCTTGCAAAGATGGAGCAACATGTATTAACCATAAAGAAGGATATTTCTGTAAATGCAAACCTGATTATTTTGGGAAGGACTGTGTGAAATGTAAGAAAAGAAAATTTCTTTTTATAGAATAATATTTATATGGAAACTTTTCATCATAAATTAATTATTGATCTTAATTACTTATGATGTAAATCATTTGGAGTCTAAGTTCATTTTTTCATGTTACAAATTTCTAGTAGAAACAACATGAGTTACTGAAGATTATAATTTTCTATATGCATAATAATATATTCGAAATTACACATTTAAAAAAAATATAATGTAAATCAGTGTGCTCTGTCTTTGAAACCATAACTACTGTAGGGCTTATGATCCTCATTGGAAGCCCAAAACTTGTGGCTTTGTGCTATACCAAGCTAAGCTTAATAAATATTAATAATAATGTAAATTATTTGGGGTCCTATTTTAATAATTTTATGTAAATATTAATAACATGATTTACTGCAGATTCCAATTTGTATCTGTTGTTATATAATGATCTTTAATTTTATTTTCTGCAGTTAATCCATGTGGAGTGAATCCATGTGCCCATGGAGGTAAATGTATTGCTGAGGGAATCCATTATCGTTGTGAATGTACACCAGGATTTGAAGGAGTTAAATGTCTTAAACGTATGTAACTGATTTTTCTGAGCAGTTCTTTTAAAAATAGAATATATAATAATTGCATTGCTTATTAAGATTTAGTTAATAATTTACATTTAGAAAATTTGAAAATATTACTTGAAATCTGATTGAATAATAACATATTCTTACATTTATTTTTAATATTGCATTCTATAAATAGATTTGCAGAATTTGTAATAATAATTGGCAGAGAGTAATGCAAGTTATATGTATATATATGTAATATTCTTTGGAGAATAAGAATGTGATGTTTTAGCATTATATAATTGGACTATGACTAAAAGTTATAATAATGTCTTTTATTGGAAATTTTGACCTACTGTTAATTTTATTTTTAATTTCTATTCTTATTTTGCCTGTTTCTGCAACTACTAAAGATACCACTAATATGTAATGTCTGCGTGAGGTATACATTATGTTGAACTTTTTCTTTTATAGCAAATGCATGTGGACTTGAACCTTGTAAGAATGGTGCCAAGTGTTTCAATGAAGATGATGGAAAGAAATTCAGATGTGTATGTACAGCTGGCTTCATGGGTTTGACCTGTATTGAACGTAAGTAGAGACATCATTTTAGACATCCTCCATCTCAATATCAATATCATATTTCGCAATTACTTTTCATTGTATAAGTTACTGCTTTTATACTTTTAGCATTTTATAATTTGGCCATGACTATAAGTACTAATAATGTCTTTGATTGGTAATTTTGACTCCCAAATCTACTGTTAGAAACCGTCAACGAAAACTGTCAACAGAGGTTTCTCCAGTTTTTAAGCTGGTCTGGCTGGCTGATTATATATGTATGTATTGCCCAAACAGGCTGCACCAAGGGTGCTAGAAGGCTGAAATTTTAAATATTTACTCCTTATTATGTCTAGAAAATGTTTTTGTTTTTGTTTTTGTTTTGAAAACATCCATACCTAAATAGGTTTTTAGTTGGAGGGTTTAATTTGCAATATAAGTTAATGATGAATTGATCCCTTAGTCTATGTTTAGCAGCATTAATGCTTGTTTTTTAAAAAATTCAGACTTTTTAAGTGATCACTGTAACAAAATGCAAGATGAGTAACTGATTCATTGATGACCCCTTTTCCCAATTTTTTAATTGATCACCCCCAACATGCTGCCAAAATACATTTGTCACCTGACGGTTTCTATTGAGTGACTAACCAGACCTGTTTATTTTATTTTTTACTTCTATTTTTATTTTGCATGTTACCACAACTATTAAAGATACCACTAATATGTAATGTCTGCATGAGGTATACATTATGTTGAACTTTTTCTTTTATAGCAAATGCATGTGGACTTGAACCTTGTAAGAATGGTGCCAAGTGTTTCAATGAAGATAACGGAAAGAAATTCAGATGTGTATGTACAACTGGCTTCATGGGATTGACCTGTATTGAACGTGAGTAGAGACATCATTTTAGATATACTCCATCTCAATATCAATATCATATTTAGCAATTATTTTTCATTGTATAAGTTACTGCTTTTATACTTTGATGTTTTCAAGTTCATTAAAATCTTTTATTTAATATCCATAAAAATGATTTTTTTAAAGAAATTTTGTTTTTATCATAGTTTTTTTGTATTGTCTTGAAGTATCATGAATATTCCTGTGTTTCTTTTAGCAAACCCATGTGGATTTGAGCCCTGCAAAAATGGGGCTAAATGTATCAACAATAGAATAAATTTCAAATGTGTGTGTAAAATTGGCTTCATGGGACCAACTTGCATTGAACGTGAGTTGATGAATTAATAATGCATTTTATTCTGTGATATCAAAATATAATTGTTTTATAAAGAGACTTTACATTTCTATAGTTGGACTGTTTAACAGTACAGTTGGACTGTTTAAATGTACATTAACAGTAAAAAAAATATTGCAACAGTGCAATTTACATTCATTCTATACTTGATCAAAAAAACTTTATAAGCCAAAATCTCTCAAGCAAAATCATATCAGGAGCATTGATCATTTAATGTTGACATAAAATAAACAATATTTAGGAAACCTAGTTTTTTTACAATATGACTATATTTGAATGACATCTGCTGGTTAGCTTTTGTAGCATTGGTTAAACTGGCACCTAAGGATAAGACCAACACCTAATAAAGGATGCAAGTTCAAATCCTGTTGAAAGCTCATTCTTTATATCTGATACTTACTGCTTACTGCTTACTTAACAGCTGTAGGATTTCAAAATGATCTAAGTATTGTGTTAAAAAGCAAGATAAATGCGATGACAAAATCTAATAAAAAATTAATAATAATAATTCAGATGATTTGGGAGTATTATATCTACTACTGTTAGGCATAAATAAACAATGAGGTTTGGAAGTAGAATCAGATAAGGAGGAATGTAGTTATACTACTAGATTTGAATGATGTCTGCTGGTTAGCTTTTGTAGCTTACTCAGTAAGGTATTCTCATAGTATTTTATATTTTGGGAATCCTAGTAGATTAAAATTGCTGTATTTTAGCTCATTCTCTATTATCACCTTCTGGTGCATCTTAGGAGAATCAAATTAATGTAAAATTCTTATTATCTTATGCTCAAAACATTAGGACATTGTTTCTTGAAACCTTGTCAATGGGTTAATTTGTGGGTGTGTACAGAATTCAGTAAAACGTTTGGTATTTTTAAAAATAAACCCTCTGGATTGTAGATGTTAGTCATTACCAGAGAAGAAGAAAAAAGAGAAAGCTTCGGAAGATTTTGGTCTTTTAAGACACCTGATAGAAAATGTCTTGTACTTGTACTAAATGTGAAAACTGGAATATGTTAATGGCTACAGTTTTCTTCATATGAGGATTCTGCTATGAATTTCTTATTCTTTAGTTTCCATTAGTATTTTGTTTTCTAATTTTTATATTAGAGAAGCCATGATCCATAAAATCAATTTGGCAAAAAAACTTGTATCCTTTAAAAAATTGTTAATTTCTAAAATACTTAAATATTAAATAGAGTTTTTCTTATTTTTTAGCAAACCCATGTGGTCTTAAGCCTTGCAAGAATGGTGCTGTCTGTACAAACAAAGGCAAAGATTATGTTTGCACATGCAAACTTGGCTTCAAAGGAGTTGACTGCCAACTTAGTAAGTATAAGAGAGAGACATTTTATGTCTATTTTCAAACTAGTTTGTCAATAATATCTATTAAAAAGTATTTGGCAGCTTACTGCTAACTTAATTTTTGCAACATTGATTTTTAAAAACTCATATATCAAACAACTATGAGCATTGATTATAGCAATAACTATCATTACAATGAAAAGGAGAGAAGTATTTATTTGAAATGAAAAAAAGATTGTAAACCATTTTTAAAGCATGAATATATTTAAAATGTAATTTTAGGGCTATTATCAAAGAGGATTAAAAAGTTATGTAAAATTTGTTTAATAGATCTTTTCTGAGCATTGATTAAAGCAATAACTATCACTACAATGAAAAGGATAGGAGTGTCTATATGAGACATGTAAAAAGAGTGGAAACCATTCTTAAAGCATGAATATTTCTAAAATGTAACTTTTGGTTATTACCAAAAAGGACTAAAGAATTATATAAAATCTGTTCAATAGATCTTTTCTCTTTGCTTTATATGGCTTTGGAAATAATACTGATTTAAAAATACTATTCCTATTATTTTTGCAGTTAATGCTTGTGGCTTGAAACCATGTAAAAATGGTGCAACCTGTGCAGATGTAGGAGATGGCTATAAATGCACATGCAAAATGGATTTTAAGGGACCAACTTGTGAAATCTGTAAGTCATCTTTTGTTAGATCTTAAGTTATTATATTTTGATTAAGAAATACATACAATCATTCTTTGTCAGATGTTGAGTCATTAATGTTTTATAAAGAAATACATACATGTAATTGTTACAAATAATATTTTAAACTGATTTCTTTTGTTTTAATTCCAGTTGATCCCTGCATGTCAAATCCTTGCAAAGATGGAGCAACATGTATTAATCATAAAGAAGGATATTTCTGTAAATGCAAACCTGATTATTTTGGAAAGGACTGTGTGAAATGTAAGAAAAGAAAATTACTTTTTATAGAATAATGTTTCTATGATAACTTTTCATCATAAATTTATTATTGATCTTAATTACTTATGATGTCTAAGTTTATTTGTTAATGTTACAAATTTCTAGTTAAAACAACATGAATTACTGAAGATTATAATTTGCATCTGTTTTTATATAAAAATATATTAAAAATCATAGATTTTAAATAAGTATAATGTAAATCAGGCTGAATTGTCTTGGAGCAATTGTTAGCAAGCTAGTCTTGTAGACCATAACTACTGTAGGGATTATGATCCTCATTGAATGCCCAAAACTTGTGGCTTTGTGCTATACTAAGCAAAGCTTTATAAATATCAATAATAATGTATATTATTTGGAGCCCCATTGTAAGCTTGGTTTAACGACAGATATTAACAGATTAAAAAAGCAAACAGAAGATAATGGACTTACAGATCCTTTATTCAAATATTCACAATGACCGTGGTCAACCACACATGTGTGTCCTTCCTAGCTCTGTCTTCTACTGATAACACAATACAATAATGGCTGCTCGTTGACCAGAACGTAAAACAGCGGAAGTCTTCTGCCTAAGGGGAATAACTCATGTTACTTACTTAACAGCACTTCCCCTATTTTCTTTTTTTTACTGGGGTGTGCATATAAATTCTTTTTTATTTATTAATAAAAACGTTTTGTTTTGTTTTCGTCACTAAATATATAAAAAAATATTTTCCAACAGATTGTCTTTCATGCTTTCTTGAGTAATTTCTTCTTGATCTATCAATTGGTTACAAACACATTGTCTGTCCATCTGTTGACAGCATCTTTAAAGATGACATTCAAGTTCATCTATTTCGGTAGAAGTCAAACTTACATAAAGCGAACAAGCATTCCTTTCTTTTGGTATCATTAATTACAACCGTGTGATAAGTAACTTTGGTTACCTTGAGCATGTAGTTAAACATCAATATTAGTTAGCTCTGTTCTTTGTATAACAATTCGGTTTCAGTCCGCTTCCGGACATTCGACTTCTCTGAGTAAAATCTGTAATTTCCTTTCGATATTGATCTTCAAACCTATTTCACAAAATACAAAAGACTGCAGCCTTAATCCCTAGGCTGTTTCCTGGGTCTCTACAAGCTTCTTTAATCTGGTTACTTCAGATCCAACGTCTGGCATCCTCAGAATACCACCTGGCTACTTTAATATTATTGACCTCCATGTGGGGTAAGAGATCATATAGGAAATGAGTGATTAATTCCTTTGTCTCAGCTCCCCGACTCAATGAGTGTTAGGAGGGTTCAGGACGCTTCTTTCTCTCATATTTTTTTTCTGTTTTTTTTTCTGTTACGTTTGATCATTAAAAAAAAAGAATATTATATAATAGGATAGGAGTCCTCATTAGAATTTAATGCAGGTTCCGGATATTTTGATGTGCTGTTGGGACCCTTAACAGTGGGGTATCTCCTGGTGTATCCATGAAATTTTGTGGTGCAGGACAGTCTTTAGCAATCTGGTCAGATTTCCAATACCAGTAGCTAGTCCTGGTGTCCGTGGAAG
>VCCN01006590.1:205833-224244 GCA_006491835.1 Architeuthis dux
CGTGAGTAGAGACATCATTTTAGATATACTCCATCTCAATATATTTCACAATTATTTTTCATTGTATTAGTTACTGCTTTTATACTTTGATGTTTTACCTCAATCATTTTTTATAATCAGTTTTTCTGAGACTTTATCAAGTTAAAATTGTATTGAAATCAAGTTCATTAAAATATTTCATTTGATATCTATAAAAATTTGATTTTTTTGAAAGAATTTTGTTTTTTCTACAAAAATAAATTTAATTTTGCTCATAGCTTTTTTGTATCCACTTGATGTATCGTGAATATTCCTGTGTTTCTTTTAGCAAACCCATGTGGATTTGAGCCCTGCAAAAATGGGGCTAAATGTATCAATGATGGAATACATTTCAAATGTGTGTGTAAAATTGGCTTCATGGGACCAACTTGCATTGAACGTGAGTTGATGAATTAATAATGCTTTTTATTCTGTGAGAACAAATATAATTGTTTGATAAGGAAACTTTACATTTCTATAGTTGGACTGTTTAATTCTGAAAAAAAAATATTCCCACAGTGAAATTTACATTTATTCTATACTTGATCAAAAAAATGTTATAAGACATAATCTCTCTCAAGCAAAATCATATCAGGATCATTGATCATTTAAATGCTGATATAAAATAAATAATATTTAGGAAACCTAGTTTTATACAATATGACTAAATTTGAATACTGTCTGCTGGTTAGTTTTTGAAGTATAATTGGTTAAACCAGCACCTAAGGATAAGACCAACACCTAAAGATAAAACCTATTCTTTATGGTGTGCACTGAATTCACATACAGGTGCATCTTAAAAATTTGAATATCGTGGAATGGTTCAATATTACTTGTCAGTTATTTAAAAAAGTGAAAATTGTATATATTCTAGACTCATTACATGTAAAGTAAAATGTTTCAAGCATTTTTTTTATGAATTTCTTATTTTTTAGTTTCAATTAGTATCTTGTTTGCTAAAGTTTATATTTGAGAAACCATGATCCTAAAAATGTATTTGGAAATTAACTTGTATACTTTAAAAAAATTGTTAATTTCTAAAATACTTAAATACTAAATAGAGTTCTTCTTATTTTTAGCAAACCCATGTGGTCTTAAACCTTGCAAGAATGGTGCTGTCTGTACAAACAAAGGCAAAGATTATGTTTGCACATGCAAAATTGGCTTCAAAGGAGTTGACTGCCAACTTAGTAAGTATAAGACATTTTATGTCTATTTTCAAACTAGTTTGTCAATAATATCTATTAAAAAGTATTTGGCAGCTTACTGCTAACTTAATTTGTGCACATTGATTTTTAAAAAGTCATATTGCAAGCAACTATGAGCATTGATTAAAGCAATAACTATCATTACAATGAAAAGGAAAGAATGTCTATATGAGAAATGTAAAAAGAGTGGAAACCATTCTTAAAGCATGAATATTTTTTAAATGTAACTTTTGGGTTATTACCAAAAAGGATTAAAAAATTATATAAAATCCATCCAATAGATCTTTTTGTTTTGCTTTATATGGCTTTGGAAATAATACTGATTTAAAAAAATATTCCTATTATTTTTGCAGTTAATGCTTGTGGCTTGAAACCATGTAAAAATGGTGCAACCTGTGCAGATGTAGGAGATGGCTATAAATGCACATGCAAAATGGATTTTAAAGGACCAACTTGTGAAATCTGTAAGTCATCTTTTGTTAGATCTTAAGTTATTAAATTTTGATTAAGAAATACATACATGTAATTCTTACAAATAATATTTTAAACTGATTTCTTTTGTTTTAATTCCAGTTGATCCCTGCATGTCAAATCCTTGCAAAGATGGAGCAACATGTATTAACCATAAAGAAGGATATTTCTGTAAATGCAGACCTGATTATTTTGGAAAGGACTGTGTGAAATGTAAGAAAAGAAAATTACTTTTTATAGAATAATGTTTATATTAAACCTTTTCATTATAAATTTATTATTGATTTTAATTACTTATAATGTAAATCATTTGGAGTCTGAGTTTATTTTATTATGTTATAACTTTCTAGTTAAACAACATGAGTTACTGAAGATTATAATTTGCATCTGCTTTTATATAAAAATATATTAGAAATCATAGATTTTAAATAAGTATAATGTAAATCAGGCTGCATTGTCTTGGAGCAATTGTTAGCAAGCTAGTCTTGAAGACCCTAACTATTTTATGGATTATGATCCTCATTGGATTCTCAACAGTTATGGCTTTGTGTTATACTAAGCTAAGCTTAATAAATATCAATAATGATGTTAATTATTTGGAGTCCTGTTTTAATAATTTTAATTTTATATAGATATTAATAACATAATATAATTTTTTTGCAGTTAATCCATGTGGAGTGAATCCATGTGCCCATGGAGGTAAATGTATTGCTGAGGGAATCCATTATCGTTGTGAATGTACACCAGGATTTGAAGGACTTAAATGTCTTAAACGTATGTAACTCATTCTTCTGAGCTGCTTTTTTAAAAATAGAATATGTAATAATTGCATTGCTTATTAAGATTTGGTTAATAATTTACATTTAGAAAATTTTAAAATATTACTTGAAATCTGATTGAATAATAACATATTTTTACATTTCTTCTTAATATTGTATTGTATAAATATATTTGCAGAATGTGTAATAAAAATTGGAAGAGGGCAATGCACGTTATAAATATATGTAATATTCTCTGGAGAATAAGAATTTGATGTTTTAGCATTATATAATTGGACTATGACTATAAGTAGAGATAATGTCTTTGATTGGAAATTTTAACTCCCAAATCTACTGTTTATTTTATTTTCTATTCTTATTTTGCATGTTACTATAACTATTAAAGATACCACTAAAATGTAATGTCTGCATGAGGTATACATATATTATGTTGAACTTTTTCTTTTATAGCAAATGCATGTGGACTTGAACCTTGTAAGAATGGTGCCAAGTGTTTCAATGAAGATCATGGAAAGAAATTCAGATGTGTATGTACAGCTGGCTTCATGGGATTGACCTGTATTGAACGTGAGTAGAGGCATCATTTTATACTTTGCTGTTTTAATCATTTTTTATAATCAGCTTTTCTGAGACTTTATTAAATTCAATTTGTATTGAAATCAAGTTCATTAAAATATTTCATTTAATATCCATAAAAATTTGATTTTTTCGAAAGAATTTTGTTTTTTCTACATTAAAAAAAATTCATTTTTCTCATAGATTTTTTTGTATCCCTCAAGTAAAATCATATTAGGATCATTGATCATTTAAATGTTGATTTAAAATATACAATATTTAGGACATCTAGGACATACAATATAACTAAATTTGAATGCTGTCTGTTGGTTTGCTTTTGTAGCATAATTGGTTAAACTGACACCTTTATTTCCGATACATACTGCATACTTAACAGCTGTAGAATGTCAAAATGATCTAAGTATTAGGTTTAAAATCAAGACAAATCAGATGAAAGAAAAACTATTCAAAAATAATAATAATGATAATGCTTCATCTAAGAAATTCAGATGATTTGTGACTATTATATCTACTACTGCTAGGTGTAAACAAACAATATTGTTGGGAAGTAGAATCAGATAAGGAGGAATGTAGCTATATGACTAAATCTGAATGATGGTTGCTGGTTAGCTTTTGTAGCCTAATCAGTAAGGCATGTAAAATTTACATTATCTTATGCTCAAAAGATTAGGGTATTGTTTCTTGAAACATTGTCAATGGGCTAAATTTGTGGGTGTTCACTGAATTCACATATAAGTAAAGCATTTGGTATTTAAAAAAAATAAAACCTCTGGATTGTAGATGTTACTCATTAACAGAGAAAAAGAAAAAAAGAGAAAGCTTCGGAATATTTTGCTGTTTTAAAACACCTGATAGAATAGTTTGTAAAATGTGAAAACTGGAATATAAAAGAAATTTCATTTTTCTCATAGTTTTTTTTGTATCCCTTAAACAAAATCATATCAGTATCATTGATCATTTAAATGTTGATATAAAATAAACAATATTTAAGAAACCTAGTTTTATACAATATGACTAAATTTGAATACCGTCTGCTGGTTAGCTTTTGTAACATAATTGGTTAAACTGGCAGCTAAGGATAAGACCAACACCTAAGGATAAGGGATGCAAGTTCAAGTCTTGTTGAAAGCTTATTCTTTATTTCTGATACATACTGCTTACTTACCAGCTGTAGAATGTCAAAATGATCTAAGTATTGTGTTAAAAAACAAGACAAATGATGAAAGAAAAACTAGTCAAAAATTAATAATAATGATAATGCTTCATTTAAGAAATTCAGACAACTTGAGACTATTATATCTACTCCTGCTAGGTGTAAACAAACAATATGGAGGGGAATTAGAATCTGATGAGGAGGAATGTAGCTATATGACTAAATTTGATGTCTGCTGGTTAGCTTTTGTAGCCTAATCAGTAAGGCATCGTCATAGTATTTTATATTTTGGGAATCCTAGTAGATGAAAATTGCTGTAATTCTAACTGGTGCATCTTAGGTGTTTCAAATTAATATAAAATTTATATTATCTTATGCTCAAAAGATCAGGGTATTGTTTTTTGAAACATTGTCTATTGGCTAAATTTGTGGGTATGCACAGAATTCACATATAAGTAAAAGTAAAATAAGAAGTATTAAAAGTGGAAGCTTAGGAAGATTTTGCTCTTTTAAAATACCTGATAGAAAATGTTTTGTACTTTGTAAAATGTGAAAACTGGAATATGTTAATGGCTACTGTTTTCTTCATAAGAGGATTCTGCTATGAATTTCTTATTCTTTAGTTTCCATTAGTATTTTGTTTGCTAAAGTTTATATTAAAGAAGTGGTCATCCTTAAAATGTATTTGGCAATACACTTGTATACTTTAAAAATTGTTATTTCTAAAATACCTAAATACTAAATAGAGTTCTTCTTATTTATAGCCAACCCATGTGGACTTGAGCCCTGCAAGAATGGAGCAAAATGTATCAATGATGGAGAGAAATTCAGATGTGTATGTACAGCTGGATTTATGGGACTAACTTGTATTGAACGTGAGTAGTTTTTTGTTTTTGTTTTTAGTATACATGCACACACATTCACACTATGATTATTACTGGGATTTATGTCAAATTCTTTTTTATTTCTCAATCTGACTGCACTTGGAAAGGTAACATATTTTAATTGAAGTTCTTATTCAGTTTATTCATCTACAATGGTATAATTAGATTCAGATATATGATATTAGGCAATGCAGAGGAATATTTAAAATAAATTATTATTGAAAAAACATGATTTCATTGCATGTGCAAAATTTTTGTATTTTTTCAAGCAAAAAGCATGGAAATTGTATACTTTGGTCAGAAGCAATTATGTAATTGATGTTAAAAATGATGTAAGATGTCTACAAGTATATATTTATGTAATGGATCTAAATTACCTAAAATCTAACAATTTTCTCATTTTAATGCATTAAATTATTTTTCTTCAGCCAATCCGTGTGGATTGAAGCCATGTAAAAATGGAGCTGAGTGCTTTAACAAAGGAGAAGAGTTCTTCTGCAAATGCGTACCTGGATTTGAAGGAAAAACTTGCTCTGAAGGTCAGCCATAATAAATAATCATATATATTTTAAGATATATCATTGTCATATGTTTTAGCAACATATTTCTCATCAGTTATCACCATGCAACTAGATGCTCTATCTGATACAATATTTTTAAAGTTTTGTATGTTTCTACCTAATGTTAACTAAATTCATGAAAAGTATTTGTAAGGATTATTATGACAGATATAAACAGATTTAAAATGCAACAAAAGACGTACTCACCGATTCAATTTATTCATACTTATTTAAAGCAATGGGACTCTGACATGTGCATTGTGTACAATCTCTTAAAACCAATATGGCATTGCGGCCACCAGAATGTAAACAGTGCCTTCTTACCAGAAGTTGGTAAGCGCTCTTCCGCCTAAGGCCCATAACTCAAGATGCTTACTTAACAGTATTTGTTCTTTTAAACAGAAACTTTGACATCTTTGGTCACATGGTCTATCAACTAAATATTTCCCAAGGGAATGTGTATAATGTTTGGATTAATTTCTCTGCGTTAATCTTGTTGCACTGTAGCTTTAGATTAAGTGCTTTAATTAAGATGATGGTAACCAATTTCTAAGTAAGTTTGTGGATAATTTCTATCTTTGAAAACAATAATTTAATGAATATTTTTATGTTTTTCAGTCGATCCATGTGGGCTTAAACCATGTAAAAATGGTGCCAAGTGTATCAATGATAAAGATACCTTCAGATGTGTATGTACTGCTGACTTTATGGGAAGAACCTGTGTTGAACGTGAGTGTGACAATTGTCATAAGGATAGTCTGTATGGACTTAATTAACAATAAGCAAACAATTAACTATTTTGTCATGAATTATTATATTGTCACTTTATATAATATCCTCTGTAATTTATGCATTCTAGAATTTTACATTTGTTGCTGAAATGTTCTACATTTATTGGTGTAAAATAGGTGTTTACATTTAAATTTCTTTCTTTTTATACCAGTCTCCTTTAAAATATGATATTCATTATGAAATTTCAGCTATGAAATTCTCTTTCAGGGACTCTAAAAATTGTATCTCAAAGGGAGATAATTTTAATCAAGAGTTATTTCCCATGATAATTACATTCATTTTTTAAAAATGAATATAAGAGTTAAAACGCTTAGACCTAAATTAAAAATTACATTTTTGAATTGCTTTATTACAGTATAAAAATAGTTAATATATTTGGATATAAAATGCAAGAAATTGCTTGCAATAGCTACTCAAAATAAATATGCATATTTGAATTTGTAGCCAACCCATGTGGACTTGAGCCCTGTAAGAATGGTGCAAAATGTATCAATGAGGGAGAGAAATTCAGATGTGTGTGCACAGCTGGATTTATGGGAATCACTTGTGTTGAACGTGAGTAGTGTTTTGTATTAGTGCAATATATTTCAATCATTTTCAATTTCATTTATCGCTATTAAAATAATTAGATTATTCCTTTAGCCCTTTCTTTTTTTGATTCTTAAAAATTCCAATTTGGATCACAAAACCTTTTTTCTTCAATGATTGCTTCTTCAGTTATTGCTTAATTAATTTATAGACCGTCTTATTTTATTAGAATTTATTGGAAATCTCCCATTCGTAGAAATCTTTTAATTAACTCCATTTTTACAATAATTTTTCATACATTTTTAATCATAAATTATGTCTTCAACTCATTCTTATAAGAATAGAAAGAATTATTATGAAACACCTATACATGTGCAGGCAGGGAATTGAACCTGCAGTATTCTGTATATAGCATACAAAGTGAATGCTATCACTTCAAGCTTGCAAATGTGTAAAAATCCCTTTTGTAAAAACAATGGCAAATGTAAAAATAAAATTTCCAGAATAATAAGCACAAACCAAGCCAATAAGAATAAGGAAACCAGACTCCAAAATTAATCATTTCTGGAGTCTCTAAAAGCTATAAAGAATGCATTCTGAACCTTGTTAGTCAGTCACCATTTAGATGTCAACAAGACTCTATGCTACATCATATTTTATCACACACAACAGAACATTTGATATTCAAACATTTTGCTCCTTGATGAGCATTAAAAGATGTATACATTAAGTTTATTAGCAGCATCATTTTTCAATTTCTCATGTCAAACAAACATTTACTGATCATCTACAAGCATTTGTACGACAACAAACTGTGATGCATTTTTGTCATACAAACTTTCATGGTAAAACCCCATTTATGCACATATACTCTTTGTCCAAATGTTTCAACTTGTGTATAATATATACATACATTTCATTTGTTCTTTATTACCCTTAAAAGCCTCTTGTTCTTCTTTGCACTCCTTTTAAAGATGCTAATAGGCAGTCTCTTATCACTTGTTGCTTTCTATCCCTTGTTTTTGCTTGCTGCAAAATATTAAATTGTAGTTGATTCTAGTTAGTAGGTTTTTAGAGTCAGATCGTCTATTGATTAGAACCTAGGCAAAGTCCAAATAATACCCATAATTCAAAGAAGATCGTTTAACTTAAAATGAAGTTATCTAGGCCTTTGAAGCTGGATATCAATTATTGTGTATGCTTAATAATCAATGAGCAATTACCACAACAGACACAAACGCTCATAAACATTAAGTTTGATACATAAGTGAGCATCAGTTGCTCTTCACATAAGTTTCTGAATGTGCTAGAAATTCAGTCCGTTGGTTACATAAATATCAAATAAAAGGAAAGTTGTATATTTTATAAGCAATAATGATTTGCAACCATTTATTACAACAGGCAGGAATAATCAAATCAAAGAGAAATTGCAAAAGTGCATAGATATCCAAACATTAAACATTTGGTGTAATTAACTCAAGTTTTAAAAAATAATTTCATAAATAGACATTTTTTAAGGTCTATTTAGGAAATTATTTTTATAAAACCCCTAAGTTTCAAATCAATATTTAATGGCAAATAAATGCTAATACTGTGAAAAATATAATTCATGAATAAAATATTTTAGATATCAAATCAAATGTAGTAACTCAGATGAAAATTGAGATTTGTTGTTGATGTTTGTATATAAGTAATGCATATGTCCAAATTGCGTTGGATAGACTAGTTCTCATATGATCACCAAAGTTAAGCAATGTCAAGCCTGGTCATTACCTAGATGGGTGACAGTCTGGAAATACCAGGTTTCCATATGCAGTAACAAGATTGTTCTGCAGGCTTCTTAGCCTATGCTCTTAACAGAACATTTTGCTAAGCTAGGACTGGACTGTGCACTTGGTCCTTTCTCAAGCACACACTGCTCCATGGAGGACACATACAGTGTGCTCTCCTAGGAGCCGTCATACTTGTATCGATTTTCCATAATACAAATTCTAAGTTACATTTTGATTAGCTTCATGGCTCCTTTACCTACTGGCAGGCAATGAAGTAAAGTATGTAAGCATAGGGTTACTTGTACTACTACGTGATTAGATGTAACTAATATGTAATAGGTGATTCTGTTCATTTAAAACACTTCCTTGTATAATTTGAAAATAATACTATTGATAATTTTCTCATAGACAACCATTATATTCTGTTTCCATTCAGCAAACCCATGTGGATTGCAGCCATGTAAAAATGGAGCTGAGTGCTTAAACAGAGGAGAAAAATTCTTCTGTAAATGTAAGCCTGGATTTGAAGGAACAATCTGCTCTGAACGTAAGTCTCTTCACAAAATAAATATGGCTTCTTCTTTCTGCTGCTTTTGTTCCTGCTGTTTTGCATAAAGGTTAAAAGACAGTACCTAAGTGACCATGTTTATCTTTTTCAGTTAATCCCTGTGGACTTGACCCCTGCAAGAATGGTGCTAAATGTTTCAATGAAGATAAAGGAAAGGAATTCAGATGTGTTTGTACAGCTGGCTTCATGGGATTGACCTGCGTTGAACGTAAGAGAATGAATTTTTATCAAGTTTTTTTCATTTCAAAATATTTTTGTAAAGTACATTCTATAATGGAAACATAATACATCACAATCACCTGTAATTTTTCTTCTCTTTTTCTTCTTAATCTTCTGCTTAAAGTTGTTATCATGCAAGTGTGTTTCATAATGTGTTCAACGTAAAAGTGTGCACTTATTAAATTTCTGTCAATAATTCTATTATTAAATCAATTATAACATTTACATGGGAAAATCATTAAGTGTTCCAACATTTTATTGATGAGTTTATGTAATGCTCTTACATAGAGGTAGAGTTTATGTAATGCACTTTAATGGTTTGAAAAAACTTAATGAATATCTCTGTTCTTTTGTAGCAAACCCATGCGGACTTAAACCCTGTAAGAATGATGCCAAGTGTTTCAATCATGGAGAGAATTTCAAGTGTGTTTGCACAGCTGGTTTTCAGGGAAGAACTTGCATTGAACGTAAGTAAAGAGTTTATTGCAGGAATTATTTCTGAATCATGAGTAGGTTAAGCTGAAATTGTTTTATATCATAACACTTAAAATTTATATTATTCATTTGATAATATTCTGCATAAATATTAATAAAAAAATTCCTAATTCATGAGTCCTTCCAGCTATTTGTTTTGTGCAAAAGTAATTTAATAAAAGGTTTTTGCTTCTAATTTTCAATAATTCAAAACTATAATGGTTGCTTCTCATAAAATTTCTCTTATTATAATTTATATGATTGACAATGTTCTTTGATGAATTCAACATTTTCATTTCAGTTTCTCTTGCTGAACGTAAAATGTTTTTCAAGATTTTATTTCAGAATGTGTGACTATAATTTATTTACAATAAGTTTCATCTTAGAAAATTCTAATTTGTTTTGATAAATATTAGACTTCTAAAAAAATCCATAAGATAGAATTTCCATTGAACTTTAGTCTTTTTAGTTCAAAACCTAATTAATATCTTTGCATTTGTAGCAAACCCATGTGGACTCGAGCCTTGCAAGAATGGTGCTAAATGCTTCAACGATGGAGATGAGTTTAAATGTGTTTGTACGCCTGGTTTCATGGGAATAACCTGTGTTGAACGTGAGTACAGCATATTTTTAGAGAGATTAATAGAACTTCTGTTACTTAAATATCTAAGATTTATTGAATTATATTGAATAATCTTATCTATTTGAGTTAATAATATTAAGATATTCAGATAAAAACTAGTTTACCTAAAGATATAAAGCATTGAAAATTCAATCTAGTCAGGTATGATCTTTTGATAAAATTAATCCATGTTAAATGTTAGTAAAAGAATTATTGAGGAAAATTATAAAATATAATCATAATTTAGCAATGGATTTAAGTAAACGTCAGAGTATTGATGGATCATATTAAATGGTTTTTCTCAAGTGAGGTAAATTTGATGAATTTAAATTAGAAAATGTTGAAAAGAAATAAATGATGCTTGTGTCTTTCATGTTGATAATAAAAAGTCTGTAGATCCTTGAAATTTGTTTTAATCTTTCAATTTTATTTGAATTATCCGCAGCAAATCCTTGTGGACTGAAGCCATGCAAGCATGGAGCTGAGTGCTTTAACAGAGGAACAGAGTTTTACTGTAAATGCGAACCTGGATTTATGGGAAAAACCTGCTCAGAATGTAAGTCTGATTTTTTATATTTACATTACATTATTTATGCTTCTTTTATATCTGTTATATTGCAGTTGAAATTATTACTTATAAGTAGTGCTTTCTCTTAAGGGGGTTAAGAATTCAGTCTGTACTGAGATATTCTTTGCTTTATTCTTCTGGATCTAGATGAGTTTCACCAAGGCACTTATTGACTAGGCCATGTCCCTATGGGAGATATGCAAAGATATTCGTTGGATTTTCAGTTTAAGCAAAGTTGAATGTATAATATAGAGTAAAGTTTAGTGGATAAGTACCTGTGGATAAAAAAGAAGATTCTATTCAAAGTTTCTGGAAGAGAGCAGAGAAAGGCCAAGGGGTACAGTAACTGAAATAATGAAAGCAAAGATGAGGAAATTGGTTAGAAGGAATCATTGTATAATAGTAACAACATCTCATCTCAGAAATTCAGACAAAAATAAATACAATTGTTATGAAGAAGAAAGCTATTTAATTTTATCAAGTCGGTGATTAGCACAGACTACTATAATTCTTTATGCAATAAATTCAGATTTAAAAACATACTTGGCCCCAAAACACCTAGAAACTACAAATTTTAAGTATCTTTGTTTTAATCATATACCCCATCTAACAAAATTCAGACAATAATTATTTTTGTTTTCTTTGTTTTTAGATTATATGTTTGTCAATGCTTGTTATTTAGTTGAAATCTTTGTCAATGCTTGTTACTTAGTTGAAACCTAACACATATTCAATATTTTTTTGCTTTTGCAGATAATGCATGTGGGCTTAAGCCTTGCAAGAATGGTGCTCAGTGTATCAATGATGAAAAAACTTTCAGATGTATCTGCACAAAGGGCTACATGGGAAAAACCTGTGTTGAACGTAAGTGCATGAATTACTATAAAGATAAGACCCTGGTAGAGTGTTATGGATTAAGTCAATAATCTCTTCCATAGACTGCTAACATTTTATATAATATATGAATAATACAATATTAAACTCATTTAAAATTCCAATAATAGTATAAATAGACAAAAGGCAACAGATTTCATGATTTTTTATGATGTTTTCATGAGTTGATAACATTTGCATGAGTCTATGTTGTGACATGAATTTTTTATAAGTGCAATAGCTGCCTGGGCAATACAATTATGGTTCTATTTTAAACTGAATTGAGATATAAGACTTCAAACTAGTCAAATTTAATAAAAGAATTTAATATTAATTTTTTATGTTAAGTTGAAAATGGATCTGCTGAAACGTTGTGTTTACAACACAAATAACAAGAAGGAGTTCAATCGTCCGAAGAACCATTTGAATATCAAAAGTCCTCCAAAATCCGAGAATAGGTTTTTTTTCGAAAAACGACCAAACCTGATTAGCCTAATAGTGGTGATAATAGGGGATCGAGTTCAGTATGTGAGAGAGATATGCGTGTCTAAGACAAGATACAAATACTATATACGGGGGCGTAATAGTAAATTTGGGGGCTCGGGAGGCCAGTGACCCTCCTACCAAAATTTAATGCAGTGGTTCTCAAACTGACGGTCTTTAGTCAGACTCCTTAAACATTTTATTTATTGGAATTACTAGCTGAAATCATGCCTTATCAGGCAGGTTTCCTGCTAATTCCTGTAGGAGGCCTAAATGGGGCCTACCAATATTTTCAACACAAATAGAGTTTCTACTCAGTGAGAAAAAAAAGTAAACACACTACAGCCAGAAGTAGGTCATTGTTGCTAGGTAACTTCTGAACAGTCAATGAATGATTACTGTTTGTTTATGTTTTAATGAGGCCACAAAATTACAGGATTGTTCATGTATGGATAAATCATACATATATATATATTTTAGTATAAATGTATATATTGTAAAAAAAAATATATATATCACAACTAGTTACTAGTGTGTGAGAAAAAGGCTTCCTTACTTTGAAATTATGAACGTTAGTTTTTGGTCAGACCAAAAAAATCGCTTTTTGCTTCCAGATTCACGGAACTCTTTGGAAATATAGTTTAAAACCTTTCCTATTGAAATATCTTTTGCATAGAACTGTTTTCTTGGAGTAAAACACAATTTTCTGGGAGAAAAATTGATTCAACAACTAAAGGCAATTTTCCATTACTATAAGACATGAAATTGTTGTAATATGTTCTAGCATAATAAACATGACCCGTTTTGTTCTTAGTAGCATGCGCAGAGTTTAAAATGTAGCTATAGCAATGTTTTAATGATGAAATAGAACTAGCCATGAGAAAATTTACAATGATTTAAAAATATAAAGAGTATATTTATATTTGTAGCAAACCCTTGTGGACTTGAGCCATGCAAGAACGGGGCTAAATGTGTCAATGAAGGAGAGCATTTCAAGTGCATCTGTACACCTGGTTTTATGGGAGATACCTGTTTTGAACGTAAGCAATTCTTTCTCATTATATTTATATATGCCAACAGTTAGTGATTCTTATTCACTATCATTATTTAGAGTTATTAAATTATTTCCAAATCCAAATGAACATTGATTGCATAGTTTGTACAAATTTATTGAAAATAGTTCACATCATATATTTAATATAACTTATTCTTATGCTCAGGCCTACAAAACATTTGCGAGATGTTCACATTCTAGCAGTTAGGATGTTGAAAATGGCCTAAACAGCCATAACATGTACATCAGACGGCATACACCAATATACAAGATGGAACTATGTTCATAAAAATGTTAATTTTGAAGTTTTTAAAAAGTTTTGAAGTTTTAGAATTTTAATATTTTATAATGTCTAGAAAACTGAAATTAAAAATATTTTTCAATATTTTTTATTTTCATAGTTTATTGTAACTTATGCTTATATTCTATATTCTCATACCTTATATGGAATGTATATGTAAGCATTGCATGAAGCTATGGTAATACGTGAGGGATTTGTAAAAAAAAGATTGCATAATTCTTCTATATTCTAATGCCTGCATTTTGATTTATTTTTATGTTAGCCAATCCTTGTGGACTTAAACCCTGTAAAAATGGAGCTGAATGCTTTAACAGAGGAAAAGAGTTCTTTTGTAAATGCAAGCCTGGCTTCAAGGGAGAAACCTGTTCTGAACGTGAGTTGGATCTTGATACTTATTTTATTCATTCTTCATCTTTATTCATCCTATTTTGCTATTAGCTGGCATTTTCACCCTATTCTTTAAAACTTATAGTCCAATTGAAATTTCTCCCTTTTTAGTTAATCCATGTGGACTTGAGCCCTGCAAGAATGGTGCTAAGTGTTTTGATGATGAAAAGACCTTCAGATGTGTCTGCACAGCAGGTTTCATGGGAAGAACTTGCATTGAGCGTAAGTATGAGATCAAACAGAAAAATCATGCCATATAGAAAAAATCAATAAAGCTGAAGTTTCTACTTATGTAGTTATTCAGAGTGATTTCACACACTTCTTCATTTCATTCTCCTTCAATCTGTATTTAATTCAATTATCTTCAGTTCTAAAACATTATGATTTATAATATTAGAATAGAATCAGTCTTCAGAAATATATTAAGGCATCACACAAAGCAGTTTGTATAGGATTGGTTAATGATGGGGTCTCCAGGTTAGGGTTAGGGTAATCTTTGGAAAATTTATTATAGTATTGTCTTCTGTAAGGTTTTATCTGACTTTTTCATTTTAGTCAATTTTTGTATATTGGTGCATTTTTATATTGAAGGCAGTTTTTAAGCACATGCCTTTCTATAGGGCATTTAACCCTGCATGACTGAAACTGATCTGCTGTCTCCACACACCACTAGAATATCTTTGAATAAACATATATATATATGTGAGTGTGTATATATCTATGTGCATATGTTTAAATTGTGAGTGCTTTGTGTAAAGTTCATTCATTATGGAATCTCTGCTAGAAAATGTTGTACTAGTTGAAAAGATCAAATTCATCCAAGTTAGGAGGAATATATTTAATATCAATATCACATAAACTCAGTGATTGTATTTGCATTTGTAGGGCATAAAGAATGAAGTTTATACACTGCAAATTTCATTCCATGTAAAACTCATGATTGTAACAAATCATACTGCATTTCAGTACATTCATCATGTAGAAAACAAAACACAGAAAAAGATAATGGAAATCCTTTTCTGCTAATATGAATAGACATATGTACACATAGAAAAATATGAGTGATACACAACTTTCCATCTTTGTTTTCTTTCTCAAAATCCTTTTGGAACTGGGACAACAGTATTTGTACTAAGAATACATTTATAATAATAGGAAAATAATATAAATATTAAATTAATCTCTTTTATTTGCATAAAACTCATGTGAACTTGAGCCTACCTTAAGATAAAATATTTTCAAAAATGTTACTTTAAACTTTGTACATAAAAGATTATTACATAACAAATTCATGATATTAAAGATTAATACTGCAATAATGAATTTATTTACATTTGTAGCAAACCCGTGTGGACTTGAACCATGCAAGAACGGAGCTAAATGCTTCAATGATGGAGAGAAATTCAGATGTGTCTGCACAGCAGGTTTCATGGGTTTAACTTGTGTAGAACGTAAGTATCTTTTTAAAAAATTTTAATTGTTATAATTTATAAGATTATTTTTTCCATTTCATCTTAAATCATTATTTTCACTGCCAGCACAAACATTTGGTTGTTTTATTTCCTGAAAGCATTTGACACTGTTAATAATAGTTGTGTTGAGAATATTTATATTGTGTTTTTTAAACTAGATATGATATCATGGTTAGGATATATTTTTAAAACATTGTATTCACTTGAATGATTACATATATGGTAATGCAACAAATTATGGGGACAAGTGTGGGAAATGAAACAATAATCATGATTACATTTTAGCATGGACATCATTACTATATGATGCATGGTTTTAGCCTTTCTTATTTCTGCCCACTGACTTCACCATTACTCTACCACTCCACTTACCTTTAGTCATTTTCATCTCTAAAAAACTAAGTAACTCTTATGTTAGGAAAACAATTTGATGATTAAAAACTACATTAAGCAATTTTTGCTCTAGAATTATTTTTAGCAAATCCTGGTATTCATTCTGAATGTTGTTCATTGAAAATCAGGAAGAAAAGCATTGTCAGGAGTCATGAATTAATGCAAGCATTACTGACAGAATATGGTTATTATATGTATAATGTAAATACTTTGTTAATGATTTTTCAATAGAAATGCATTGAAAATCAGCAAGAAAGGGATTGTCAATGGTCAGGAATTAATGCAAGCATGAAAATGCAAGCATTAAAATGCCCTGAAAATTCAGGAATAAAGTGATTGTCAGTGGTCAGGAATTAATGCATGTGCTACTGACAGAATAGAGTTATTATATGTATAATGTAAATGCTTTGTTAATGGTATTACTATAGGAATGCATTGAAAATCAGAAAGAAAGTTATTGTCAGCGATCAGGAATCAATGCAAGTATTACTGAGTGAATAGGGTTATTATATATATAATTATGGTTTCTGTTGTACATGGTAAAAAATTAAAATAATTTAGTTTTCTGTTTCATTGGTATGTAAATTTGTTTTAAAATTAGGCACAATCTTTTATAATAATGTGAAAGAATGAGAGCAAATTAAGCTAGGCTAATTTTGTTGCTAAGTGTAAGCAATTAAAAGTTAACAATGAAAAGTATGCTTACATATTTCTTGTATCTTAATCACAACAATTACTTTTAATTTCACAAGCCAATCCTTGTGGATTGAAGCCATGCGAAAATGGAGCCGAGTGCTTTAACAACGGAACAGAGTTCTTTTGCAAATGCAAGCCTGGATTTGAAGGAAAAGTCTGCTCTGAGCGTAAGTCATATCTTAAGTTCTATATTTCATTTACTCTGAGTCCCCCTTGTTATTTTTGTTTTGCTTTGAATTTTTTCTGAGACTTGTCTTTGGAAATAAAAATGGACGTTCATATTTTTACCTTTACAGTCAATCCCTGTGGACTTAACCCCTGCAAGAATGGTGCCAAGTGTTTCAATGATAAAGATACCTTCAGATGTATATGTAAACTTGGCTTTATGGGAAGAACTTGCATTGAACGTAAGTTGATGACTATTTAATTATTGAAAGTCTTCACTCATTATTAATTAAGCACATATAACTTTACATGTTATGCAATGCATAGACATAATTTAATTTGTAATTCTCAAAACATGTAAAGACTTTTCTAAAGCCTATTTTGTAATGCTCAATGAAATTATGAGTATTAAATTTATAACAGCTCTATGCAACTTTATATAAGTTAAATGTTAATTTGTGTGGTTTATATAACCAAATTTGAATTAACTGAAACATAAAAGAATAACTTGATATATATTTCATGTTTACAGCAAACCCATGTGCTTTTGAACCTTGCAAAAATGGTGCCAAATGTGTCAATGATGGAGAGAAATTTAAATGTGTCTGTACAGCTGGTTTCATGGGACTGACTTGTGTTGAACGTATGTATAAAGTTTTTTGTATATAATTTAGCGAAATAAGCAAATACTTCAGTCATCGTTCTTAATTATAATAATTGATTAGCTTGCTTAGAAAGTTATCTCAATTTTAACTGTTATAAAAGCATTGATTGATTAAGATTTTATCAAAAATAGAAATTATACTTATTTTTCAATGTCTGCAAAGTTCACACTATCTATAAACGCAAATTATTCTGAATGTATCATATTATATATTAATCACCATTACCCACAACACTGGGTTTAGGTTATTCATATGTTCTGACATTTATATATATCTATGTATCTAGACTTCATCCAGCACTAACCATTCACAGTAGAAACTTGAAATTTTGCACACATACTCCCCTCAATGAATAGGGAAATGTTTTTTTTTATTTTTGGAAACCCCCACCCCCACCCCAATAGCTTTTTAGTGGGTTCAATTCACAATGTAAGTTTATGTCAAATTGATCCCTTAGTTTGTGTCCAGCAGCATTCACACTTTTTTTTGAAAATTTGGACTTTTTAGTGATCACTGATAATTTACGAGGTAAAAAGAAGCATATATGGATGGTGGTGATTCATAATTTCCCTTGGAATTCTAGTTATAAATGTTTTTAATTTTATATGCTTTAAGTTTTAAAAGTTTTAAAAGTATAAATTTAAAATATTATAGTGTAATAGCTAAACATGTAGGTAACTGAAAATGTTTTCAAAAATAAATAGATAGTTTTACAGCTTCTGGAATTTCT
>VCCN01006590.1:246311-256813 GCA_006491835.1 Architeuthis dux
AAACAAGTAGAAAATGATATACAATTGTACTGGTAAACAAAATAGTAGTTGTCATAGATCCAAAGAACAATACAAGTAAAGTGAATAGGAATTGGTGTAAAATAAAATGCTGATAGATGTAACATGTAATGTGTGACATTTTAACCTCCAATAAAATGCAGGTTCAAGTCTTACTTGGAGATTATTCCCTTTATACGTGCTAGTTTCCATTTACTGATCTAAACAAGCTGAAATCCTTTGGTAGAAAAAATTAATATCATGTGACTAACAGCAAATTATATAAATTTTAGGCAAACCTTTTGGTTATTATTACTGGATGACACTAGCATACCGATGGGGTGGGGGGTCCATCCCGGGTGACACCATCAGGGGGGTGACACCAAGATGACTGCCTAAAAAAATTCATATAGTTTCTTTGTAATTCATTTTTCTAATGAAACATCCCAGTATAGCCAAGTCGAGTTCCACCCAAAAGTTCAGGCGGAGGGTGGGGGTGAGTTAACACCCCAGGTGACACCAACCCTAGGCACACCACTGCTGGATGAAGTATTGTAACACACCAAATTTTTATTAGATTTGACTCGTTTTTACCTTCATTTAATATTCAGTTTGGTATTTCATTATCAAGTAGCTTAAAATAATTGATTTTATCATTAAAAAAATGATTTTTGCTTAATTACACAGTGAATCCTTGTGGTCTTAAGCCTTGCAAGAATGGTGCTGTCTGTACAAACAAAGGCAAAGATTATGTTTGCACATGTAAACTTGGCTTCAAAGGAGTTGACTGTCAACTTAGTGAGTACAATTTTTGCATTTATTTGAGTCCTGCAGATTATTTGTTTTGGGTTGTGTGAAGTATATTGATATACAGATTTGCATTATTACATATATTTGCAATGAATTTAAAATTCTTTTCCCATATTGAGCAATATATATTAATCTGACATTAAAACGTTATATTTAAATAACTTGCTATATTAAAAAGAGTTTGTAAAATCATTTTAGTAAATCTTCCTATTTGTTTTGCAATTGTCAACTAGTTCGTTATGAGTTTGACTAAACTATAAATTTGCTTCACTAAACTACATTGACTGTAATTCACTAGTGAACGTAACAAAAATAAAGTCTATGATTCTTGAGCGCCCTCCATAGCCAGATGTGTAGCAAGCTCATCACAGAGGCCAATTTACTGATGTAGTGAGGTCGATCCTCACTGGGTGTTTCACTACTTGTGCCAGACTAAACTAAGCTTAATGAATATTTAGGTGCCTTGTTGTGGGGCAACAGTTAGCGAGCAAGTCTTGCTGACCAATACTACTAATGTGAGTTCAATCCTCACTAGGTGCTCCCCACTAAGCTTATCAAATAAAGTTAATGATTCTAGATGTCTCATTAATATTTAGTTGTCAGTTAAGTATTAACCCTTTCCTCCCTAGCAGCCATGTTTGATTACGTCCCTGATGTGCCTTGTGCCCTGAAACTAATCTAACAGCCTGTTGCTGAACAAAAAACTACAATGGGCAGTAAATAAATTGCTATATCTTTTAATATTAAATGTATACTTACTAAATTGTCAGTGATTATTCCCAATGTATCACTTCTAAATTCAGTGAAATTGATTGGGATTGTTATGATTTAAATTTGTGTATGATTTAAATTTAAAAGTGTTTGTTTTTTTTAGTAAATTCTATTTTTTCATTTAAAAAAAATGTTTTTTGTTGTTTATTTTCATTAATAATAAATTATTATCTATAAACTGCTTAGCGGTATCAGGCAAGCAATCAGTCCATGGTACGTGTTTTTTAGTTCTTTTTTATAATTTTTTTCCTATCACGCCTAGAGGCGTTATCAGGGAGGAAAGAGTTAAAGAACAAAAGTTGTTTATGAACTGACCTTATATTTCAAATATATATTTATTCTCTTCAAAAATAAATAAAATCATGAAATGGTTATTTTTACTATCATTTTATGTTTCTATGTGTTATAAATATCAATGAATTTAATATCTTTTTATAATAATAATGATAATGATGATATTATCTTTTTAACAGTTAATGCTTGTGGCTTGAAACCATGTAAAAATGGCGCTAACTGCACAGATGTAAAAGACAGTTATAAGTGTACATGTAAAATTGGATTTGAAGGACCAACTTGTGCTGTCGGTAAGTACTGTTTATTTGGTTGACAAACAATATGTAGTTGAATACTATTGAACACATTCTTTTTGCTGCTTTTGTTGTTACTACAAAGTTTTAGCCAATTCATTCTGCAGCCTTCTTTAAATGTGCAATCTGTAAAGAAAATGGCAGCCAACATAAAAGAAATAGTAGTAAATATACTGATCAACTCATTCCCAGCAACATGTATTGCACAGGCAATTGATAAATTTAAAATTGATGAATTTAAAATTTATAAGTTTTATAGCATGATATATTCAGCAACAGGGTTTGGCCAAAAAGGGTCATGACTGGTGTGATCAGTATGTTTCATAACATAACATCTTAAAAGAAAATAGGTAACCATGTAGATATATGATATGAATCATGTGACCAAATAAGTACATATTTTGAATTGCGTAAGCATCATGTGCTGATGTGAATTTGGCCTGGTAACCAGTAATCATTCATAGCAGCATTCATTCTAGGGTCCTTCTTCCCTGACTTTTCATTCAGTTGAGGTGGCCAGAGGATTTGAGATAAAGAAAACTTGTCCCGGGTTTGATCCAGATGATTTGAAATGAGGAATCTCATCCATTGTCCAGCCACTCTTTCTGTCTCCATTATATGTCTGAATAAGGCAAGGGCTCTCATATATTCTACTACTACCACTAGACAGAAGGTCATTGGACTTTGCAGACAACCTGAGTTTATTAACATTGGTGTGTGACCATCAAAACATATTTTATTACAATATTGATCATTTTTTTTATGAGATGTGAAGAAACATAAATTTAAGTTGAAGGTATTGCCAGAAGAACAGTTTTATGCAGTCAATGATACAGTTATTCTTGTACCTAATAATTAACTTTTGTTTTATTTTGCAGTTAATGCCTGTGCCTTCAAACCATGTAAAAATGGTGCAACCTGTACAGATGTAGGAGATGGCTATAAATGCACATGCAAAATGGATTTTAAGGGACCAACTTGTGAAATCTGTAAGTCATTTTTTGTCAGATGTTGAGTCATTAATGTTTTATAAAGAAATACATACATGTAATTCTTACAAATAATATTTTAAACTGATTTCTTTTGTTTTAATTCCAGTTGATCCCTGCATGTCAAATCCTTGCAAAGATGGAGCAACATGTATTAATCATAAAGAAGGATATTTCTGTAAATGCAGACCTGATTATTTTGGAAAGGACTGTGTGAAATGTAAGAAAATAAAATTACTTTCTATAGAATAATGTTTATATGATAACTTTTCATCATAAATTTATTATTGATCTTAATTAATTATAATGTAAATAATTTGGAGTCTAAGTTTATTTTCAGTTGTTACAAATTTCTAGTTAAAACAACATGAGTTACTGAAGATTATAATTTGCATCTGTTTTTGTATAATAATATACACAAATTATAGATTTTAAATAAGTATTATGTAAATCAAAGTGCTTTGTCTTGGAGCAATTGTTAGCAAGCTAGTCTTGCAGACTATAACTATTGTAGGGATTATGATCCTCATTGGAAGCCCAAAACTTGTGGCTTTGTGCTATACTAAGCTAAGCTTAATAAATATCAATAATAATGTAAATTATTTGGGGTCCTATTTTAATAATTTTAATTTTATGTAAATATTATTAACGTAATTTACTTAAGATCACAATTTGTATCTGTTGTTATATAATGATCTTTAATTTAATTTTTTGCAGTTAATCCATGTGGAGTGAATCCATGTGCCCATGGAGGTAAATGTATTGCTGAGGGAATCCATTATCGTTGTGAATGTACACCAGGATACGAAGGACCTAAATGTCTTAAACGTATGTAAATGATTTTTGAATATGCATTAATTGCATTGCTTATTAGTTAATGCTTATTTGGTTAATAATTTCTGATTTGTGCTGTTTACTGATGGCTGTACAATGAAGGCAGCTCGGATAAAAAGCAACTGAAATTAAGATGAAAGAAATTCTAGTAAAAAATTAATAATAATTTACAATGCTTTATAAAATAATAAAATTCAATATAAAAACAGATAAGCACAGCAACGTATTATTATTTAATTATATTTAATTGAAAATGTATAAAGAACCTTTAATTACTGAATAGAGTTACAGCTCATGTTTCTTGGAAACATATCTTGTTAGGAGACAAATACCATCTGAAACCAGATAGCAGTCAAATCAGCTATGTTTATAAATTTTCGTTAAGTGAAGACAGATTTATTCTATCATAAGTGATCAGGCATTTTTGAATGTCTTTAATTTTTAATGTTAGCTGTCTATACACATTATTTAAGAAAAACAATGAGAACATGAATCATTCAACTTGATATTTAAATGGCAAAATCCTGCATTTCCCATTCTCATTCTAAAAAATGTCTTAAGGAACAAAGAATTTAACTAAATGCAGTTGACATATAACTACAGCAACATTCATAATTTTAAACTTATGAAACATAAATGTTTCAGTATTTTAGATTATTATATTTTAGAATATTATACCTGTTTTGAGTGATGGAAATGGGTTTTGGGAACTAAGTATATGGTAAGGCTGGATTTTAGGAACTAGGTATTGAGAAGTAGGTATATACTGTAAACCTGTAATGTTGTCTGATATTAGTGCCTTTGTTGCTTGTTGTTCGTTTCTGTTTTAGCTGTGTTTAGTTGAACACGTTTGATTCATAACTGTATTAGCTGTGTTTAGAAAAGGAAGAGAAGAGAAACAAATAAAGACACGTGTGCTCAGGGCTATTGCCTGATGAAGAGAGAGCCTTCCCTGTTCTCAGTTCCGGCCCACGTTTTGGGGACCAGAAATGGAATGGGGGCTGCTGGGAGCTTGCTTTGGCGTGTTTATTTATTTTAAGCATAAACATTAGTACATACATATATAAACATTGATACATACATAAATAAACATTACACCCCCACCAATTTCCACTACTGCCTATTCCAGATATTAATAGGCAAATAATTACTTTTTAACCTTTTGAAGAAAGATCATGGCTATATAGCTGATTACTAAGTATTTAAAAAAATCTTTTTCTAGCCAATCCATGTGGACTTGAGCCCTGTAAGAATGGTGCTAAATGTTTCAATGACAAAGATACCTTCAGGTGTGTTTGTACTGCTGGCTTCATGGGACGAACATGTGTTGAGCGTGAGTATTTAAACTACTTTTACCATTTTCCTCTTTGATATTAGATCATTCTGAAAATGACTAGTCATTCAATCTCTTGAAATGGCTTCATATTTAAGGATCATGACTGAGCTTTAAAATTTATTTTCTAGAATAAAAGTACAAAGATCAAGTGACAGATATTGCATCTTCAAACTTGTAACTAGTTTTTACAAACTCTTGTTTGAAATATCATTATATCAAGATTCTTGTTAGGGTTTTCTTGATAATAATGAGTAATTAAGCATCAATGTTGTCATAGTTTAATGAACATAAAATATATGCACCGCTTTTTATTAAATTTGACTAGTTTTTACCTTCATCTGAATTTTAGTTGTTTTTATACAACTTATTAATTTGGGCCACTGTTTCTATGGCAATGAATAACAGTGCAATTGAAATAAAGAGTAAGCCTTCAGTGAGAATCGAACTAACACCCTCATTGCTAGAGGGAGACTAGTTTACACCTAGCTGCTTTTACCAATTGGCCACAAAGACTTCATGCATTTGCAGAAGCTGATTCACACTTATAAACTCACTCCTTACAACCGACTCTTTGCACCATATTTATGTTGTTTTACATATGAGACCTAGTAGTCTTTTTTATAAATCACTTTTTATTAAGTTAAGTATTAATAAAAATGATCAAAACAACAAAGACATTGATACTCAACACTTTTATTAAATTTGACTAGTTTTTACCTTCATCCTAATTTTAGTTGTTTTTATACAACATATTAATTCAGGCCACTGTTTCTATGGCAACAAATAACAGTGCAATTGGAATAATAAAGAGTAAGCATTCGGTGAGAATTGAACTCACATCCTCATTGCCAGAGGGAGACTAGTTTATGTTATGCTGATGGATTAGCAGAAGCAGATTTACCCTTATAAACACACGCTCTGCACCATATTTATGTTGTTTTACATATGAGACCTATTAGTCTTTTTTATAAATCAATATTTATTAATATTGGATGAAGTATTGTAACATACCACCTTTTATTAAATTTGACTAGTTTTTACTGTCATCCTAATTTTAGTTGTTTTTATACAACTTATTAATTCAGGCCACTGTTTCTATGGCAACGAACATAAAAACTAGTCAAATTTAATAAAAGTGGTGTGTTAATACTTCATCCAATAATAATAAAGATTGATTTATAAACTACATGATTTGAAAATATAATAATTGTATACAATACAATCTTGACTAAAAATATTGTCTGCCAATATATTCCAGTTGGGAAGTGTACAGTGGCTTAATGCTTATCAGGTCAGGAAATGGAATATGCAAACTAAGTTTGAATTCTGATTGAGACTGTTTATACCACTTTTGCACTAATTCCCTTGGGTAAGGCATGAATTGAATTCTCTCTGTACTCTGTTTGATTGCCAGTCATCTTGACATTGGTCTTGTCACTGGCATGCCACAATAGTACACAAAGAAAATAAGAGGTGGGTATGCATAAGAACAATCCTCACTCCTAAAAGTGTCTGACTTCTTCTGAGAGTCACAGAAAAATAGTTGCTATATCCATTGTCAGTCTTGAAAACTATAATCAGAGAATTGCATGTGCCTTGCATTAGGCATTAATGCATATTCATGTATATTTTTTGATATAATTTTTCTTTGGATTTAATAATTTGTATATCTTGTTATGCACATTGGCAAGCTGCTCTTCAAAATGACTCTATTTGTACCAAATGCTTTCCAACCAATTGTTATGCATTGTTTTATTTCACAGTCATGGTCTTTCTCTAACTTTATTACCTGTCCTAGGTAGATGTATTCATCAACTTCTTCTAGGGCCTCTCCTTCTATCTTTATGGCCTTTTTAGGGACTTTATCATTGAACATTACTTTTATCTTTATTCTGTTCATCTTTAAGCCTACTTTTTTTATTTTCCCTATTTAGATCAGTTAACATATTTTGTAATTTTTCGAATGCTTCTGACATCATGGAATGTCATCAGTGAATCTTAAAGTATACAACGGTTGCATAATACCAGCCATGAATTACAGATGCGAAACATGGAAATTAACAAAACGAGCTGAAAACCAACTTAGAATAGCACAGAGAGCCATGGAGCAATGAGCAATGCTAGGAATAACTCTAAGAGATAGAAAAAAATCAACATGGATCAGAGGGAGGATATTATACAAATAATTAAGCAGCAAAAATGGAGATGGACTGGTCATCTAGCAAGAAGAGATGACAATAGATGGGGCAAAAGACTAACCGATTGGTGCCCATGGGACAGTAAACACAATAGGAAAAGACCAGACACAAGATGGAGAGATGAGATAGAAAAGTTTGGCAGAAGATGTGGCAGAGGTTAGCACAAGATAGGTTGTCATGAAAGGAAATGGGAAAGGCCTTTGTCCAGCAGTAGACTTATAATGGATGTGGTGATGATGATGATGATATCTTGTTATTATTAATCTGTCAATCTGTGTTGGCACTACTCACATTCAGGGATAAATACAGGATTTCATCTGTTACAAAAGTGTTGTTTATTTCATCCTGGCACATATTTCTTTGCTAATAAATCAATGCAAATATAAGCTATAAAATTAATCAATTTCAGATTTTTATCTTACAAGATTGGTGACATTTGAAACGTTTGCAGTTAAATTAAAATGAATATTTTTATATTTGTAGCCAACCCATGCGGACTTAAGCCCTGTAAGAATGGTGCCAAGTGTTTCAATGATAAAGATACCTTCAGATGTGTATGTACAGCTGCCTTCATGGGACCAACTTGCATTGAACGTGAGTAGATATTTTCTTTGAGAGTAAAATAGATTAGATTGTAATATCAATTGTTTTCTTGTAAATTGTTTAAAATGTGAAACATAAAAAGTTATGAACCTAAAAAGAATTATGACATATATAGGATGATGAATACCATATATCATAAATAGGTTTCAAACAGAAAAGATAGTTTTAGCAAAATAATGTGAAATGATTATAGAAATAGCTCAGTTTACCAAACAATGTTGATTCAGTCAACGCTTATTTTTTAAAATATTTCTTAGATGTATACCTATCATACTATTATGTGATATATGTAGGTACATCAATAAGCTCACAGCCTAATAATGAAAAAAGCATTTATTTTACACAACAAATATTTATTTGTCAACATAATCTTGTTCCTTGTCCATGCACTAAATTCAGTTGTAAATATTAATCACATAAATTAAACATTATACAGTGAAAATTTCAGATCAAAATTCAGCTAATAATTATGTGTCAGGCTATTGACTTATTGATTCATCCTCATATTTACAGTGGATGAGTTATAAGCATATATTTGTGATTTTTTACTTGGAATAAACCATGTTTGATAAAGAGCTACATTTATCATGAATTCATAGATAGAACTCACTATCAACAGCTTATGAGTCAAGAATGTTTTTCACTACTCTACAAGTTGGTGCTCTTATTTTAAGTAGAAAATAACAAAGAGACATCAGTGATAATAGGAGAGAAAAAATATTTTCAAGAACTGCTTGAAAGCAAGAAAATGTCCTCCTCTATTTAAAAGTAATTAATTTCAAATAGGATATGGCAAAAGTTAATTTAATTTATAATGCTGGCTTTACAAGCTCTCAATATTGGGATTTATCAATAAGCTTTTGACCACCTCTTATTTTAATGTTAATATTTATTCTCTAATTTTCACATTCAGCCAATCCATGCGGACTGAAACCCTGCAAGAATGGAGCCAAATGTACAAATAATGGAACTGAGTTTATTTGCACATGCAAGCCTGCATTTATGGGGAAAACTTGCATTGAACGTAAGTTAAATCTTGCTTTCAGTAATTATTTGTTTTACTATTAAAGAAATATATATCAGTTCCGTCTTGGCAATGTGAAACTAAAAAATATTTTTGACTTCTTTTAGCCAACCCTTGTGGACTTGAGCCCTGCAAGAATGGAGCAAAATGTTTCAATGATAAAAATACATTTAAATGTGTTTGTACAGCCGGATTTATGGGAAGAACTTGTGTTGAACGTAAGTATCTACATTATCATAAACATTTCCATTTTTGTAAAGATTATTCGTCCTGAATATTAATAACTATTCTTGAGCTAAAATTATATTTAATGCGATGTTTGATTCACATAATTATATGCCATTCCTAACTTAGATTATTTTAATTTAAACACAAGTTCATTTTCTTATTGAGTTTAAATTTGTTTTTATTAACATTTATGTGATTAACATTGATGACATGATATTTTAATTTTACAAAAAATATATAATGAAATATTTGAGCCAAAGAGGTCTATCCACAAGACAGCTTCATTAATTTCTCATGGTGAAATGTTTCAGTTATTTCATGTAGTTGGTGATTGATAATTAATTCATTTTTAAGCATTACTAACAAAATATAAAACGGTATAAAAATCAATGAAAATAATAATTTATTTTATATAGTTGGTGATTGATGATTATATTATTGTTAAACATTATTAACAGAATATAAAGGGTATCAAAATTTATAAAAATAATATCTTTTTTTAAAGCAAACCCCTGTGGACTGGATCCATGCAAAAATGATGCTAAATGCTACAATGATGGTGAGAAATTCAAGTGCGTTTGCACAGCAGCTTTCATGGGATTAACCTGTATTGAACGTGAGTTGATTCCCAATCCTAATTTCTCAACCACTATTAATTGTTGCAATTATTACCTTAATAATTACAACTATTGTCTTTCTAGTATATAGTGATGAGAAGTGATTAATACTATAGAAAATGTTACCATCATCTTTTTAAATAATTGCTTATATAACCCATGATATCACAAGTCAGATTGTTAATAAAAATTTATTAGACTGAGTTGTCATTCAATCTAATGATTACATATATAGTGATGCAACAAATGCTAAAAGCATATATAGTAAGTAAGTAGTAAGTAAGTAAGTAGTTGCCAACATTTCCATAGTATATTTAATGTGTGAACAGATATATTGAATATAATATTAATAATTTAAAAATTTGATCAGTTAAAACATGCAAATATTAACTTTAGTATAGAAAGAAGAAAGAGTACATTTTAGCCCCCCACCTCATAAAAGAATTTGTAGTAGCCCGCTGTTACTCAGTGTGAAGCTCATTCACAGAATTATGAATTAATAAAAATC
>VCCN01006590.1:274997-297477 GCA_006491835.1 Architeuthis dux
ATATACAATGATACAAGTTTGATTAAAGACTGTAGGCAAGGGATGTAATTTAAATTTTTTATTTAAGTTTTCTTGTTTATGTACAAGAGAACGCATGTCTGGATTCAATAAGTATTGTCCAAACGTTGGGGATCGAGTGCTTTCAATCACACTTCTGGCCATTATAAAGATCATAGGAAAACTATAGGTGTTGCTTGTTTTTTATATTATTAAACTTGGTATTATAGCGTGTGTGCATTATGATGATGTAATGCATGAGGTAACATACAAATAAAATTCCTCACTGGGCTAACAACATACAAGCTAAATTCCTCACTGGGCATCTATCAGTTGTTAACTAAATTTAAATTCCCAGTTCACAAACTGAAGAAGATCTTATATAGCCTGGGGTTTCTTGATCTTATGATAAGGGCTTCAAGAATCTGAAGCCTATTTTTTACAAATAATGTTGTATAGTATACATGTATTGTTTACAAATATTTAGTGCATACTAGTAGACATATCAGTTACATGCTGTCTATGTTCATTAATATGAGCCTGAATGGCACTCACTTGTTTCTATTTATTTTTTATTCTGTTTTTATTATATTTCATCTTTCTGTATGAAAGTATAGTAAATTATCAAGCTTTGTTTAGACTAATTATTTACACATGCACAAGAAAGGAAAAAACAAACAGAAAACAATTTTGTACTTAATAATAAAGTTTTTTTTATAAGGATGACAAATCTAGGTGTGTCTTACAAATCTTACTATTGTTCAGGATTATGTTTTATTGATATTTGATCATATGATTTCAAGATTTAAACTTATATCGCAGTATCTATCAAGAGTATTTATAGCATTTATAAATTATAAATACTCTGAACAGTTAAAAAAAATGATTTGTTGAATTTTGTGTAATCAAAACTTTCAGCTACAGTCATTTTAATTTTCAATGTAAAAACTAGATTCTTTTTTTTTAAATCTCCAAGTTGTCAGCCTAAATAAATAAAGCAAATTATAGTCTAAGATTGTCTTATTTTTCCTGGCAGAAATAACTAATTCTAGACTAGACTAATTCTATCAACCATTTCATTTGCACAATTTTTACCAGACATTATTATTCTGATGCAAGGGTGATTGTTTCAATTGAGCTGACTGTCTTGAAAGAGTGTTTCAAGCTAAATACGGAATTAAATTTATGTTTGGAAATCTCAGCTATTGTTTATTTAGATATGATGCCTTGGTTACCTTATCTTCTGCCCTGAAAGTGTTTGAAAGCTGGTGAAACAGAATTTAATAAACACAGCTAAGATATTTTGTAAATAGGTGTGATTATGAAAAACAAGCTCTGAAAGTCAAAAGCACACACAATTAGCCTTAAGATGTTGCCTAAAATATTATCTCCAAAATAATACAAAATGATAAGATCTCTGTTTGCTGTTGGCTTAAAGTAAGATTTTCAAGAAAACTCTTTCATAAGATTACCATTCTACCTCTTTATTAAATAAATTCTTTACATTTTCAAATGCCTGTCAGCTTTTTGCTATTTTTGTTTGAAGATAGCATATATTCATTCTTTATCTAATATTCACTTCCTTTATGTTGTTCTCTGTGGTATTTATAGTGAGAGCAAAAAGTATCTGATACATTTGAAAAAGTCTTTGTAACATCTTCAAAATTCACAGAATTTACACATGCAGAGATAGTGCATGGATTTGTTCATAATTTTTCCATATATTTTTTTGAGCATATGGAGTTTGTCTTCCCTTCTGTTTTTTTACCTGGCTTAGGTAGTATCTCCATATACAATTGGAAATTTCCATACTGGAGAGATTCCTTTTCAGATGTTTTAACACCTGCCTATGTTTATCTATCCCATGTTATTTTTTGAAACACACACTTGTATCAATTTCTTTATTATTATTTTTATTATTATTAGGTGTGTGCAAAAGTTCCTGCAGAAAACCAATTTTCAACTATGTATTCAGTCTTTAGTTAAAAAAAAAGAAGATTTCTGGTAACTTTTGCACACACGTAATATATTTCATCTTTCTGTATAAAAGTATATTAATATATTAAGCTTTGTTTAAACTAATTATTTACATGTGCACAAGAAATGAAAAATAAAAAATATTTTTGTACTTAATAATGTTTCGTATAGGGTGATAAATTTAGGTATGTCTTCCAAGTCTTACAATTGTTCAGGATTATGTTCTATCGATATTTGATAATATGGTTTCAAGATTCAAGCGTATATCGCAGTATCTATTAAGTATGTATAGTGTTTATAATTTATAAGCACTCTGAATAGTTAAAAAATGATTTGTAGAATTTTCTGTAGTCAAAAAGTTTCTTATAGTCATTTTAATTTTCAATATAAAAACTAAGTTCTTTTTTATCACTATAACCTAACAAAGAAATTTGTCTGCATAATGAAACAAAATGAATAAATAAATAGAATAAATACATCCTCCATTTTATGATGACTCTAGTTTTCCTTCTATTTCTCCTCAAACCTTCCCCCCTTTTCCAAAATGAGAGGCGGAGACAAACAACATTAAAGGCGTTATGAAAGAATTTTGAATAACTATGTTTTTCATTTTTCTAATATACTTATATTTCAAAATTATTTTTTTCTCCTTTGCATCAGGTTACAAAGAGGAACTGGAATATTTAGGTTTGTATATTTATTTGTTTTTAATAAATTGTCTATTGCTGTTGTTACTGGAGATATGTCTGGGCATTATCTGGTCTCTTTTGTTGAAAAATGGCTTCTATCTCCCTATACAAAATATCAAAATGGCTGATAACATTCTGTGATTATAATGAGCAGCTTCCTCTTTAAAGTGTAAAGTATACAATGGTTGCATAATAACAGCCATGACATACGGATGCGAAAAATGGAAATTAACAAAATGAGCTGAAAACCAACTTAGAATAGCACAGAGATCCATGGAAACAGCAATGCTAGGGATAACTCTAAGAAATAGAAAAAAGATCAACATGGATCAGAGAGAAGACTAGAGTAAAAGATATTATACAAATAATTAAACGGCAAAAATGGAGATTGGTTGGTCACCTAGCAAGAAGAAATGATAATAGATGGGGGGAAAAGACTAACTGACTGGTGCCCATGGGACAGTAAATGCAGTAGGAAAAGTCCAGAAATGAGATGGAAGGACGAGATAGAAAAGTTTGCTGATAAGATATGGCAAAGGTTAGCACAAGATAGGTTGTCATGGAAGGAGATGGGAAAGGCCTTTGTCCAGCAGTGGACTTATAACGGCTGATGATGATGATGATAATGATTAATGTTGCTAGGAAAAGACAATGTGGAGACTCAGAATTATGTGCAAAAAATGATTCTGAGTCTCCACATTGTCTTTCCCTAGCATCATTATGTTGTCCTATTGTACACCATATGTATTAATGTAGGAAAAGAGTGAAAATTTGATCATTTGATAAAATGTTATCAGCTAGTTATTATTATCAAAATCAGTCAGTCCCAATCATTTCTTTTAAAGTGATCCCAATAAGCCGCTTCCTCTATATATCCTTCACTTTATGTTATCAGCCAGTTATTGTTATATAAAAGATCCTGTATCAAAGTGATCACAATAAGTGGTTTCCTCTGTGTGTGTGTGTGTGTGTGTGCAAGTGTGTGTGCGTGCATGCATATTTGTGTGTGTGTGTATGAATATATCTGATTGAACCAAGGGCCTATACTACTTGAATTAACTTTACTATTTCTACTGATGTAATCATACTTTCTTCAAAGAATACATATCTTTACATTTTATAGACTTATGTATTCTAGAATGTATGCAAAGTAAGAGTAATATATATAACATCATGTCTTCCTGAGTATATCTTTACTTGTTTCAAATCTAAACAGTATCATTTTATGAAAGATACTTAATAAAAGTTTAACTTGCAAAGCTTAAAGTATGAAGACTTTGTCTAACAATCTCCCTCTTCAAGAAGGATCCTATTAAGTATTTAAACAATCTTTTGAATGCTTTTACATTTATTTTCTTTGTATATTTATTATTTGTAATCAATATTTGTAATTCCTATATTTTTTCTCTACAGATTATGAACTGGAATATAGATATTTAGGTAAGAACATCTTTAGTTTTGTTTGATTTTGGAGTTCATATTTATATCATTGCATTACTTTGATTGAGTAAATTTGCTATTTTTTACATTTAAAATTAATTAATGAATCTTTAAAGAATAACCTTATTGTAAATGAGATATTTGGTGATTGTTGCTTTGTATTTTAAGGTCCTTACATATATGTTGATACAATTCTATTCTATTCATAATAAAAATATTTTTTTTACTTTTGCAGTTCATAAAGAATTAGAACTAAGAGGTCAGTGTTTTGTTTGCAATATTTGTCTGATTTTTAAACTTCGTTCTCTCAGGAATAGGATTTCAATAGAAGTATTGTGATATTGTTTATCATTAAATGAAAGTATTTTAATATTGCTTAATGTGTAGCAATTTGAATTTGTTTTCCGTTTTATATAAAATTTTGACTTCAGTATCTTAAAAATTGAAGCTTTATTTTTATTAATAATTATTATAGTTATTACTATCAAAGATGAAAATAATTCATTATATATACAAGACTGATTCTCAAAACTAATTTGAGAACTTGATACTCTATATTTCAAACTAACATTCCAAGGGAAATTATGAATCACCACCACCTTTATATGCTACATTTTACCTTAAATTAAGCAGTGGTGGTGGTGGTAAAATTCACTTACCTTGAGGAAAATGCTACCAGCATGGTTTGAACCATAAATTTATTATTTAAAAAAAAAAACAGGTTTAGTTAGTCACTCAATAGAAACCATCATGTGACCAACATGTTTAGGCAGCATGACGTGTTGGGGGTGATCAATTAAAAAATTGGAAAATGGGATGATCAATGAAGTTACTTCTCTTGACCTTTTGGGGGGCTGTGATCACTAAAAAGTCTGAACTTTCAAAAGAAACAAGCATGAATGCTGCCGAGCACAAACTAAGGGACCAATTTGGGATAAACTTACATTGTAAATTGACCCCCCCCCACTAAGAACTTATTTTGGGGGTGAATTTTCAGAAAAACAAAAAAAACGTTTTCCCTACTACACTAAGGGAAGTGTGTGTTAAAAAATTTCAATTTTCTGCTATGAATGGTTAGGGCTGCGCAAAGTCTGGGTACATAAATACATAGATACATATAAATGTCAGAAAACATGAATAAACTAAACCCAGCAACAGTGTTTAAACCGATCTGTTGTGGGTAGTGATGATTAGTTATTTTAGAATATTTAGGTAGTCCAAATTATAGTTCAACTCATTAATGACAAATGTTTTTTTTAGATTTTAAAAAGATATCAAAATTATACATTGTTATATTGTATATAAAATAATTGCAAATTTGACATTATACTATAATTCACCAAATGTCTGTCTGTCCATCTGTGTTAGCATAACTCAGGAACCACACAACATATCCCTATGAAATTTATGTATGTACTAATGGGACCCCTGAGCATGTTTTTAGCAAGTTTTGGAAAATTCCAAAACTTTTCAAGTTTTTAGTGGGGGGTTTGATTTAGAATTTAAGTATTATGCTAAACTGGACCCTTACTTTGTGTATGGCTGCATTCAGGCTTACCTAAAAAATTTCATCATCATCAGCATCATTATCATCAGCCTTTTAATGTCCGTCATTGGACATTGACCTTCCCAAGAATTGCTAGACTTCTCGATTGTGAAGCCGATATTTTTTTAACTTGACTAGTTTGTCACCCCATCTTAATTTTGCCGGCCACACTTTTGGATATGATCTCTGGGGATCCACGTTGTGAGTCGAGATGTCCAGCAGTTGTCTGACATTCTTGCAACATGACCAGTCTTGTGATGTTAACCATGATTCTCTCCTGTGCATGTTGTATAGTTCTCAGTTTGAGGGCCAATCTTTTGGCTAGGTTCCAGGTTTAAGCTCCATAGGGGACTTTTGGAAGGATGCATTGGCTGTAGACCCTTCTAATGGGATTTTCTTCTTCTTGAAGGCTGAGCTTGCTCTACAGAAAGCTTGCCAACCTAGAGTGATTCTGTGCTTGATTTCTTCTTCTTTAGAAGATTCGTTGTCCTAAGTAGATGTAGTGGTATACTTTCTTTAGCTCTGTGTTTTTGATTTTGATCATTGTGTCTTGCTCCTCAACATGTTTGTTGCACATGACATTGGTTTTACTGAGGTTCAGCTAATACTGTTTAATTCTATTGAGGTAGAAGAATATAGCGAATCATGTGAAACCTTTGCATAAGCAAATGGCTAGATACATTTTTAAGGAATATATACATTATTAAAGGCTGTTGAGGATGGAAATGAAATTACATGGTAGTCTGTTAGCAGTTAAAAATGGTTGGTGGATATCACTACCAATTTTACGATATTATTTTTTGTATGCAAATTAAAATGGCAGTTTGTGCAAAAGTGTTAATATATTGTTTATAAGTTTGAGAACTAACATTCCAAGATTTGTTCGGGCAATTCAGCTCATTCTTTGTGTTTCTGAGATTGTTACCACAACATTTCAGTTAATCCATTCTGCAGCCTTTATCGGGTCTTTAGTCTATAAGGAAAGGGTGGGGTCTCTCCTTTTTTTACAGAAAAAGATGGCAAACAGCAAATGGTAGCTTATATACCAACTGGCTCAGTTTATTCAATGCAAGACATACAGATATTACCATTCACTGCCACTCATGTAACACAGGTGATTCTAATTTATACATGGAAGTGCTCTCCAATTCCTTCCCTGCTGAGCAAAGAAAATTACACTGTGTTGAAATCTGTACTGGCCTGGCTTGCACAAAAAGCCAACAAGCTGATGTATGCTGTTTCTTTCAATGTTTTCACTCTCAAGTAGTGTTCCCTGTCAGTTATCTGAACCTCATTCCAGAGAAGGTAATGTGTACCTTTCTCTCTCCAGATAGTGTCTGCCATACCATATTTGTCTACCTCCTCTTTAGATATGGCTTTCTTATGTACCTAGAGACTGACTTTAAGGAGACAGCCAGTTTCTCCCTTATATTCATTACCACATTTACAGTATGGAATCATATAAATGCAGTCTTTAAATCTATCAATGCAATATTTTTCCTATTTGATTACAGGTTATAACACTGCACGTCTTGACATCATGTTTGTAATTGATACTTCTAATTATCTTGGAGAACAGAACTTCAAGAGAGTGAAAAGCTTTATAAAGTCAGTCATCAAATATTTCCGTATTGCACCCAGCCATGTCCGAGTTGGTGCCATTACATACAGCTCAGTGGTGATGAACAGATTTGATTTGAACACCTATAAAAACCTCCATCAAGTACTTCGTGCCATTGACAGGATTTCTTATGTGAAAGGACAGGAATATACAAATCAAGCTTTGAATTATGTCAGAAAATTCTCATTCACTGAAAAGTTTGGAGCTAGACCTGATGTAGTCAATGTTGCAGTTATCATTACTAATGGTGAACCCAATAACCTTGCAAAGACATCAGAAGATGCTGAACTGTTGAAAAAGGAAAATGTGAAAGTGTTTGTTGTGGCCATTGGAGAAGTATACATGAATGGTGAAAAGAAAATAGCTGATGTCCCATCTGCTTGGTTTGTTCTGAGAGTGCCAAACTATGAAGTACTTGAAAGATATGCCTGGACGTTGGCCTACAGAATTTACTGGGGTAAGATGATATAGTGTTTAATAATTTCTTTTTCTTTTTCAAGTATAGTTAAATTAAATAAAATCTTAAATTAACTCCTTTTGAATGATTACTATTTCTATTTTTACCCAGTAAACTCATGAAGACTTGTATCGTTGCTTATATCAGGGAGTAAATTGGTTTTTTTTTTATTAGTTACCAATAATTTTAAAATGTGCAGCAGTGAAAAGTTTCCCTTTAATATTTATTATGTTTTCATTTGAAATAAAAGCTGAAAGCTGTATATATTCTTCTTTCCAATGCATTGGGTCATTTTCAAAGTGATTTCCACAGAATAAATCATATATTTTTAAGGATAAGTTTGAGAACTGAAATTCTAGTTGATGCTAATTGGTTCATTCTCATTTGATTTTGTAAAAAATGGGACATAATCATTTTTCTTTTTCTGTAACACCAGATAATCTTAGATTGTTAATTATAGATTAATTGTTTAATGTTTAGACATATAAATTTCATAATAATAGAACTGTCTTTCATATTCCTAATGACTATGTTTTTTATTGTATTCAGGTTATAATACCAACTGGGCACTAACAGGTTTGTCTTTTAAATATTACATTATACACAACATTTTCTTATTTGTTTTTATTTTTCTATTCTTGTAGTGCTTGTCCAAAAATATTGTACCGAGCACTTTCGGCTTAACAATTAGCCATTTTCAAGGTTTTATGATTCCTCACCTATTTAATCAGTGTATTGGTTTAGCATGTTCATCTGATGTTTTGAGTGTATTCTAAGTTGGGAGGGATTTCAGTTGGAAAATATATTTAAAACCTTGGCCAAAGAAGATTTTATTTCTTTATAATGACTAAAGCTTTGAGGATTGTAAGTCTATTTCCTGCAATTCTCCCTGTATAATGTACGAGTGTTGTTTACATATATATATATGTATATACTCACATAAATCATTTTTCATAATGTATTTTCATTTCAATTATATTCTTATTTTCAGATTATAAGCAGAAAATCGAGTTTCTTGGTATGTAACACAAATTAATTTCTCTGTAAAAGTGATTTACTTTCAAATAAAACCTGAATTCTTTTTTTCATTAAACATTAAAGCAAAAATAATAGGAAAGATAATCTTAAAGTCATCATTTTATCCATTGTTGAAATGTTTTAAAGCTTAGCTACATAAATTTCATGCCATTTTAAATAAAACCAAATGACTTGTATTGTTTTAATCTTATTTCATCACTAAGTTTGGTTTACATGTATTCCAATATTAAAACTCCATTTATTATGCATTTTTTCTCAACATCTAAATATATTTTTTTATTTAATGCAGAAAATGAACAGAAATATGGATACCTTGGTAAGTAAGCTTTTGCGGTTAATAACTCATGCTATTTAGAAAATATGTTTTGTTTTTCTAATTTAATAAAGTGCTGGCTGGGAGATAGATTTCCAGGATCCAGGCATGCTTCATTTATGCCTGGTTTTACCCAAAGTCAAGACACACTGATCTAGTATTTATTTACCTTACCACAAGGGCAGATATATTACAAAGTCAGGTTTAATGTGGGGACCCACACGTGTATGGGCAGCTAGAGGCAAAAATGATCAGTATCAGCTGTCTGTACCGCAAATGTATCAGGGTGACTCATGATCCTCCCCTTATAGTGCAATGGGGAGGTGCTGTCCCTGGCATTGGAATCTCGAGGGATCAGGCATGCTTCATTTATGATGCTGTCCTATCTGAAGCAAAAGGCCTGTGAGCATATATATATATATGGGTTCTTTGTTATAGCAGTTTCTAGTAGTAGACCATGAACTTTTATTCCAACATTTGTTTGGACAACTGAACTCATTCTCTGTCTTGCTGATGTTATTACAACAATATTTTGGCTTTTCCATTCTATAGCCTTTCTCCGGTATACAATCCATGAGGAAATTGAGTCTTTTGTTTATAGAACAATTGTGCAAACAAATCTTGGAATCAATGTTTATTATTATTATTATTATTATTATTACTATTGGATGAAGTACTGTAACACTTTATTTTTATTAAATTTGCTAGGTTTTACCATCATCTTAATTTTAGTTGTTTCTATACAACTTTCAATAGAAACATAGAAACAATGGCCCGAATTGAAAATTGTATAAAAACAGCTGAAATTAAGATGAATTAAGGTAAAAACTAGTCAAATTTAATAAAAATACAAATCTTGGAATGTTAATCACTCTTCTTAAAATTATAGAAAATATAACCTATTATATTGTCCAGATTGTCTTCAGGTTTTACCGCCATCTTAATTTTAGTTGTTTCTATACAACATTCAATAGAAACATAGAAACAATGGCCCAAATTGAAAGTTGTATAAAAACAATTAAAATTAAGATAAATTAAAGTAAAAACTAGTCCAATTTAATAAAAATACAAATCTTAGAATGTTAATCACTCTTCTCAAAATTATAGAAAATATAACCTATTATATTGTCCCAATGTTTTTTGAATCAGAATTAATACTGATTACATGAAATCAGAATTAAGTATAAATGTCTTTGCAATAACTTTAGTTGATTCTATACAACTTTCAACGGAAACATAGAAACAATGGCCTGTATAAGTTGTATAAAAACAATTAAAATTAATATGAATTAAGGTAAAACTAGTCAAATTTAATAAAAATACAAATCTTTTCTCAAAATTATAGAAAATATAAACTATTATATTGTCCAGATGTTTTCTGAATCAGAAAGAATACTGATTACATGAAAGCAGAATTAAGTATAAATGTCTTTCCAATAACATTCCTTTGATATTCATATTTTTTCAATGTTTTATTATAGTTCGGAGGAAATGGAAACTGAAAGGTTAGTATTTTCTTTCATATTTTTCCAATTTTTTTTATTTCATATGGAAATAGTTGAAGATTAGTTTAATGCTGATTTATTTTACTGCAACTAAATTAAATTTTTTATTTAATAAAGCAGTTTGTAAATGAAATAATAAACTTTTGATTAATTACTGCTTGGTCATCTGTGCATCTTTGCTGTCTGACTGAAAAATAGTTATAAAATTTGGCAGGTAAAGATTTTTACTAATGTGGTTACTCTCCCCATCTCATGTGTAAGGTTCTATGAATAGAGATGAAACCATTAGTCTTAAAGCCACCAAAGATTTGTTGGAGTAATCTCCTATGGACTGAGAAATGTTTTCATGCACTGAATCACTCTTACCCACCATGGCTATGATGGTTCTGTGTTGACCTGACTGTTATATGATATATGATTGATATGTATTGACATGATATGAACTAGTGCCTCTACTTAATATCAATCTTTAAAACTTCTGTTTATTATTACATAACATTTTTTAAAGATTATAAGAGCAATTTCACACACTTATGATATCTGCAAATATTATTATATTTTCCATTTTTGTAGTTTATACATAAACTAATAAAAGATTTGTCAATTAATGAGTACTATTTGAATTTTTCTTCTGTTGATAGGTTATAACACTGCCCGAATTGAAATTATGTTTATACTGGACTCGGCTAGTATAATTGGGAAAAAGAACTTCTGGAATGTAAAGAATTACATCAAATCAGTCATCAAGTTCTTCCGAATTGCTCCTGGCCATGTGCAGATTGGATCCATCACTTATAATGCTTGGGTGAGGGATGAGTTTGATTTGAGCCGCAATCGGGACCTTAAGCAAGTGCTGAAAGCCATTGACATACTTCCTCACATGCACAGAAGAACGAAAGCGCCCAGGGGTACTTTCACCTTCAACAGGAATCAAGCTTTCAGATCTACATATCGAAGCAAAGAAGGTGTTACACATATTGCTGTTGTTGTCACCAGTCACAAGCTTAGTGGTCTTTTCTGGACCATCGAACAGGCCAATTTCTTGAAAAGCACAGGTGTGAAAGTATTTGTAGTTGCTGTTGGATCACCAAATATGAAAATCATGGAACAAATATCCAGTGCTCCTTATGGATGGTTCATACTGACGGTGCCTACTTATAGGGTACTTGGAAGGTATGAATGGGTGTTGGCATACAGAATATACTGGGGTAAGTAATTTCTTATGATAGATTGATTAAGCCTTTCCCATCCATTAACAGTGAAAAAACTATAAATGCTTTTAGATTCAAGTATTTGACCATTGTTGTGAATAATTCAATTTTTAAGAAATGGATAGAAGTTCTGAAAGCCTTGTGTTCTATTCTTGCTGTTTGGTTGGTGATCCTTACTTTTATCTACAAGAAAGAGATCTGATTAAGAGAAAAGTGAACCTTATATTCACTTCCTGTTGGTAGGTGAGATTTGTTGTTATCTACAACGGTGATTCTCAACCTTTGTTCGCCCATGCGCTCTTTTCACCATATTTCAGAAGGTCATTGGCCCCCTTTCAAGATTGTCTGACTCAAAAGGTGTATTCCAGAATTGTAGTTTGTAAAAAGATAAATACTCCAACAGACTCTGCCAATATGTGCCCCACCCCCATCTGCTGAAACCCTAAAATCACCCACCACCCCGGGGGGAATTCCCCCATGGTTGAAAACCTCTGATCTATAAAAGAGAACTGATTGGAAGATTAATGATCCTTATATTCCTTTCATGTTGGTTGTAGCCTGACACAATCATTAACTGAATTTTGATCTGAAGTTTTCAATGTATAATGTTCCTTCTATGTGATTAATATTCATCACTGAATTAAGTGCATTGAAAAAGAATGAAATTATATTGTAAAACAAGTATTTGCTGTGTAAAATAAATGCTTCATCATTAGGCTACAGACTTATTGATGTACCTACACATATCATCATCATCATTATCGGCCATCATATGTCCACTGCTGGACAAAGGCCTTTCCCATCTCCTTCCATGACGACCGTGATTGTGCTAACCTTCTTTCATTTTTCTTTATCTTTGCAGCCTATGACAGACAATGGAATATGAAAGGTTTGTGATTTGCACCTAAATTTGTATTTATTTTATACAGATAATATCTGTAGATTTTAGAAAATCATTACAGAAATCAAAATAAAGCATAGAAAGAATAATAGAAGAGTTAAATTATTCAATGAAAATGACAATTTAAGATATTGTCAATGCATGCCTTTATTATAGATCCAAGTGGCTCATCACTTTGTGTTTGTTAATTCTATTGAACAAAAATATGGAGTTAGTTGTTTGAATTTCTTAGATGAAGCATTGTCATTATTTATTAATAGTTTTTCTTTCAACTCATTTTTGCTACTTTTTATCATGATGGCCATGTTTTTTTTGTTTTTTTTTACATTCTATTAATATGACTGTTAAGTAAGCAGTATGGATTTGGAAATAAAGAATTAGCTTTTGAAAAACTAATCTAAGCTAGCATCCTCTATCCTTGGGAGTCTATCTGACAGGGATAGAGCCTTACCAATAAGGCTATCAAAGCCGACCAGCAGTTGTTATTCAAATTTAATCATATAGCTACATTCTTCATTATCCAATTTTTACTCCAGGCCATATTGTTCATTTAGTTGTTCAAATTTCTTAGATGAAGCGTTTTTTCCATTTTAAGATGAACGAAAAACCAGTCAAAAATATGTCTATACTACTATTAACCAATATATTTTTAATGCACTTCATCTTTCCTTTTAATTTTCACTAGACTTTTTCTGAGAGAATACATTCTTTAAAATTTCATAGAAATATTGAGAAATCCTTCAGACTTAAAAGCAAAGACTTAATGATATATTACAAATTTGTTAGCATTCAGATGTTTTTTGTATAATGCCATAAGATACAGATACATCCTCAAAGTTCTTCTCTACACATTTTATTTGCCTTCTGCAGAGAGGAAGAGCAGCTCTGAAGTAAAAGAAAAAGTGAGACAGTTTAATATTAGTTATTGCTATGAATTAAATGCTTTAATCCAAAGAACCCAGACCCATTTCTACTTGAAGGAAAATGATGTAGGATATAAAACAGACCAAATGGACAACATTATTTTGTATATCAATTTGTTCAAGAAATATAGTCAGATTAGGTTAAATGTAATACTGGACATATTATTAAAGCATTAGAATTGTTAAATGAGTTAAAACTTACCTTTTAGTGACAAAAACAAGCTTTTTAAAAAGTGTTCTATTCCACATTAAACCCAGACCCTTTCTAAAATGGAATTCTGGGTAGGCAAATTCAGGATGTTCAGTACATGTCATTTAGTACACTTCATGAGTTAAAATCGAGGTTAAAATTGTATAAGGAATTGTGCAAATCATTTAAATTGTATGTGACACACTGGTTTCTTATGGGTTAAACAGTAAAAGGTTTATAGTTAAAATGATGACATTTTCCTGAATATTTTTTCTTTTAAATAAACTTTGTATTGATTTTTTCTAAATTTCAGGTTATGAAAATGCATTAGAGTATATAGGTTAGTATCTTTGAAATGTATCTTGTAATTGGTCTAAGAATTTCATTATTAACATTCTTCTCTTATATATGTTTATTAAATTATCCATGTATATACATTTGACAATTTTCCTCTGAATATTTATTAAAGTAATATCATGTGGAACTAAACAAAAACAAAAGCGCTCATAGCATTTATTTTTCTTTTAATTTCTATATTTAATTCATTGGGAAATTCATTACAAATAAATATATAGTATACTCAATTCAATTTATGGCAATAATACATGAATTATACTTTAGAAATATATATATGAACTAATTTTTGTTACATGTACTTAATGGTTTCTTTAATTCATTGCAGAAGATGAACAAGAATATGGATATCTAGGTTTGTATTATTTTATTTTAATTAAATTTTATAATATCTCTTGGATTATAATACTTATGCAGTATGAATTTTTGATTTATTTTATAATTTTAAACTTGATGGTTTTATCATTTGATATAGTGTGAATCAATTTGATCTATTTGTTCAAACTAAAGTTAAATGGCATTAAAGAATATATTTTCCTGCATATTTCTTTTATACTCACAATAAATTTTTATTTCATTTGTTTATAGTTAAGAAGAAACTGGAACTCCAAGGTTAGTAGTTTTGTATTATCCAAATCTTTAAATAGTTTAAATATTTGGCATTTTAAAGAAATTATCTACATAAAGTAAAGTAACTGTGAAAGAACAGATGTCATAGTGATGTGGTTTATGGTTTTTAAATCTTCACACAAGATGTTTTTTTAAATTCAATGTACAAAACTGTCCTTATTTAAGTCTTGTTATATAATAGGTTTATTTTTTTTCATTCTCACCATGAATGTGATTGTTCCCATGAAAACACAATGATTTTGTAAAATACAGAAAAGTTTATTTTTTTTATATATTCAAGATATTTATATTTAGTATTTTTAACATTGAAACATTTCAAATACAACTATTCAATAAGGGTAGAATGAATGTATCATTTTTCTTTCAATCTTTGGTTCATTTAATACAAAATCTGGAAAATTATACATAGACCTATTCTGTCAGTAATATTGCCCTAATTCTTGACTGCTGAAGATTTTGAGTCCAGGGGGCTTGGCTCCTTGCGGGGTCCCTCCATTCAACATTTAGTGCAGAGGCTCCTAACCTGGGGGCCACGGACCTTGAGGGTCCACAAAGGTATTACTGGTGGTCCGTGTGCAGTCCTTTCAAAAGCCTGGGGTCCGTGGGAAGACCTTTCAAAAGGCTGAGGTTTTGAGCAGTAAGCAGTCCTTGCAAAAGCAGCAATGTAGTCAGAGATTTGAGGGCTCAGGCAGGGGGCTTGGCTCCTTGAAGGGCCCCCTCCAACTTTTAGTGAAAATTGTTATTGTATAATCTCAGTAGAAATTCAGTAGGCGAACTAGTATTCATAAAGCTTTTGGGGGGCCCCCTTACATTGGGGGCTCGGGGTGGGTTGATTTTTAAATTGCTCACATCCCCCACCCTCCCTCAGCTAAACTCCTGACTGGCAGTTCCTTTTTTTCCAGAATTTCAATGCATTTCTATAGTAAAATCATTTATAATGCATTACTATAGTAAAATCATTTATAATGCATTACTATAGTAAAATCATTTACTACTATTTTTTTATAACTAGCATTAATTTTGCTCTTTAAATTATATATAATGTTTTTCTATAGAAAAAGTATGCATTTTCATTATACATATACTAGCCCTATTCTGTCAGTAATGCATGCTTTAATTACTGAAGACTGTCAATCATTTTTTCCTGATTTACAATGCACAACATATGGACTGAGTGTGAAAACTTGCTCAAACAATTTTATTTCATGTGTTGCTTTCTATTGAGTTAATTTTTAGAAAAGATATAGAAATCACCCTTAACAAAATTAAGATTCTGTTTTTAATAAAAAAAAGTAGTGATCACATTTTCCTAATGTATTTATTTTATTTTTTTGAAGGATATAACTCTGCCGCTCTTGATATCGTATTTGTAGTTGACACATCAGATTACCTCGGGAAATATAACTTCCTTAAAGTGAAAGCCTTTATAAAATCTTTCGTGAAATATTTCCGTATCTCACCCAGACATGTACGAGTTGGTTCTGTCACATACAGCACCAATGTACATAATGACTTCAACTTGAATACTTATAAAAACCTTAAGAAAGTTCTCCATGCCATCGACAAGATTCCATATGTGAAAGGAAAAGAATATACAGCTCAGGCGCTGAGTTACGTCAGGAGGGTTTCATTCAGTCCACAATTTGGATCAAGACGTTATGTAAAGAGCATTGCCATTGTCATAACAAATGGAAAATCTGACAATCCTGTGCAGACAGCTAAACAAGCTAATTTATTGAAACAGGAAGGAGTGAAAGTATTTGTTGTGGCCGTTGGAGAAGTAGACATGAAAGGTATAACAGAAATAGCCAGTGTTCCATCGAACTGGTTTATTATAAGGGTACCAGACTACTTTACACTTGAAAAATATGTATGGATATTAGCATACAGACTGTACTGGGGTAAGTAAAATTGATTCATAAAATATCAAAAAATTGTATTTGTGATTATTAAATAATTACAATAGACAAATCAATTAATGTATGAGTAAAATTCTATTATTAAAAAATATTATATCTGAGAATTCTAATAATGAAAATAATAATGATCTATAGTTTAAAAATCTTTTTTACATAAGATGAAATATGACTTAGAACATGTACTAACTTTGTTTATGATGACTAGATGTAGTCTCCTAACCTGGATTGGATAGATTAGATAGATAGTGCCCTTACACTGACCATAGCATTAGCCATACCTGTTCGGTCTTCTCATATTACAAGTTTCGCTTGTCTCGACTTGCGATATGTTAAATAGACTTAGAGGTGACATGCACACAAAATGGTATGACTCACTTCACCATTCACGCTTATGGTACCTCATATTCCCAAGCAGTCAGCCATCTAAGTAATGACCAGGATCGATGTTGCTTAACTTCGGTGAATGCACAAGAACCAGTGTATTCAATGTGATTTGGCCGTAAACTGGATTTGATGATGTGTTTAAAATTCAAATGTCCTGAAATATTTTACTTCTCTATTCTCTGTGACAGCTCATGGTTTGTGTTTATACCATTGGTCTGCATGGTCAAATCCAAGTCAATTGCACAATTCTCAGAGGATCATTCCTTCCCAGTCATGTCTATTTGTATACACCTACTAAGCTAATTTGCTACATTCTCTTATTATATAATTGACAGTTTCATCTCTGTCTCTGAACAAGAAACATTATCATTGTAATAGTGTATACTGATCTTACTGCATTCACAATTACTATAGATTTGGGAAGATTTGCTCTCACTCAATCTGACAAATGCATAATAATTTGTTAGGATTTAAATTAATTTCCTTTTTTTTTCTGTGCAGGATTTGACAAACAATGGGTCATGGAAGGTTAGTAATTTTAATCATTATTGATTAATAAATTCTAAAATAGTTTAACACTGTTGTGTTGGCATTTCTAAAAGTATATTTCTAAAACTATCAATCATTTTTTCACTCTCCTTTTTACTTTTTATTAAAATTATTTCTGTTGTATTTCTTTTAAATTTGCTTCCTTTATAAAGCAAAGCACAATGTCTATATGATTGCACTCTCTGGATAGTGAGAATTTCAGAATTACAAATTGAGCTGGCCACTTTTGGTGTAATTAACTAAATATGAGTTAACCGCACTTCAGTTTTAATCTGATATAACCTTTTTTCTGCGACATGGACTCTCTATGTGTACATATAAATAGTAAATGTTTCATAGAAGAGTGCTTCATATACAATGGTCAGAGAGAAGCTCATATATGTTAGACTTAACTAAAAAATAATCCAGAACTGTGCAAAATATGGCCATTCAAATATGAATATTATTTAATATACATAATGCTTTAAAGTTTGTGATTAAAAAGATCAAATAGACAATATTTCAAAATCATTATTTGAATACCATTATGATAATAAACACCATGTAACAGCGATAAAGAGTTTAACAGTGAAATGAAAAAAATTCTGTGAAGTTGAATTTTAGTTTTTGCCACTATGTGATATTTTCTGTAGTATCGAAAAATCTATGAATATCACTACAAACTATAAGAAAATCACATAGCACAATACAATAATATTTAAAAGCTAACTTAATTTGTTTCCAATAATTGTGTGCGTGTTTGTGTGGTTTATAAATATTTATTACATTTGAATATATAATAATGAAGTCATAAATATTAGCAAATGTGAATTATTGCACATTTAATTTATGCATTTTAATTTTTCAATACAGGTTATCAAGAAAAACTGGAATATCTTGGTATGTATCATCAATATTTTAAAGTTTATTTTCATTTATAATTATAACTACTTATATGAATAATAAGTTAAAATATTTTTTTGATTTTACCTCTTGTTATAAAGCATATAGAACATTTAAGTAAATAATTTTGAACTAATCAATATTATGATGGAAAGTTTTCGGATAAGAAACTTGTACTGTACTAAATGTCTATCGATTCTTTATATAAAGCACTTATTCAAATTTAAAAAATGAATAATTTGTAAAAAAGATATAATTTTTCTTGTAAAACAATAAGAAAGATATTAACTCTGATATAAAAAAAATGTCTGTGTCCTTTATAGTCATTAAAATTTGTTGCAGCTATGACAATTCTCAGTACATTTCATTGAAATTACAAGACAAAGAAAAATAGTGCAGGTGTGAATTTTGATGATAGTAAAACTGATAAGAGTTTTGAATGAATTCTTGTCTGGTGCCTAAAGGAACACCATTCATTCAGAAGAATGACGCTAATTGTCTTGGGTTAAAAATGACACTTATTGATCTTAAACTTATATTTTGTGCAATTCATTTCAACTAATATCTTTAAGTTGGATAAATTAATTAAAGAAATACTCTCCACAGAATTAAATCCTCTTGTAAAATTATTGGAAATGTTGATTAGGCAAAATATCATTGGAATTTTATTAAATGTAGTATAATTAATTTGACGTTATTTTTCTGAAAAATGAGTGAACTTACAAAGTTTAAATTAAAATGTTTCTAATGCTTTTGATATTTATAATATACTGTTTCAATTTTTATTTCCAGATTATGAACAGGAATATAGATACTATGGTATGTATTACCTCTCTATTCATGACACTTGTATGCTGAAAGGAATATATTTTAACTGAAAATGGTTTGGCTTCATTTGCTGGGTTTAGCAGCATGTCAGTCTTTTAGTAGGTCATTTAATGCTGGAACTGGTCTTAGTTAGGGATATATGCTGGAACTGGTCTTAGTTGGGGATATGCCATTTAAAAACGAACCTTTTAAGGTTCGTTTTTTTAAATAGAGTCTTGCAACTTTGGTGAAAGGTTATTTTTTAAAATTAATCTTCCAACTTTAGTAAGAGGTTCTTCCCTTTCAGGGGAAGGGGTGGGGGGATAAGGTTTGGTAGAATTCCTTTCCTTTGACCTGTCTGACTTGGTTGGACCTACCAGGAATTGAATTTCTGCCAGCATAGCTCTCCGGGTCACTGGAACATGCAAGCCACTCCACTATGTCAGGGTACTTATTCGTGGAGTGGAACTGAAAATGTTTCTGCATCGTAAATGATATATTAAAAAGAAAAAAAATTATTCTACACAAACTTTTATGTGGTGCTTTTATACAAGTAATATAATAATATTAGTCTACTTTATAAAAAATTCTTTGTTACATTAGCTTACATGTATCTTTCACTACAATACATAGGTTCATCAATGGGTCCATAGCATAATCATGGAAAAAAAATTATTCTACAGAACAAATATTTATTTTTCAACATAATCTCCTCCTTTATCAATGCACTTGACCAGTGGGAAATATTGATCACATAGATCGAACACTGTACACTGAAAAACTTCAGATCAAAATTTAGTCTATAAATTATTGATCCACCCTTATAGATACACTATAACCGTACAATAATACATAAAGTGACAGCTTAGTGGTTTTTGTCAAGTTTATTTCTCTGGTTTTCTTGTAACCCATTTTTGCTGTTTCTGAAAAGAGACAAAAAAGAGTTACAATAACAATAACAAATAAGATTATGAGTGATATTTATGTATTGAGATGAAATTGGTTGCTGTGACGACAACTCTACTTAAGCTTGTGATAGGGTTCAAAACAATATGGCTGGTAATTGTGAGAGTTTTTTTCTGTGTTGAGCTCTGATTGGCCAGACCGGTGGTGGTGGATCCACTTATAGTAATAAAACTCTTTGGGAGTTATTGTTTTGTCTCAACACTGCATAGCTGAGAGTTCCCTACAATATAATCTGATATTCTTTAATGACTATTCATTCAAATGCTGAACAGTATCAATGTTGCCTAACTTTATTGATACAGTAATAACTGCTGGTTTTGATGTGCTATAGCTCAAAATTTAGTAAAACCATTTAACAATGTTGAAAAATTAGAGTTTTAATGAAATGAATATTCAGTGGATTCTTCTCAATTCAATGTTTCTTGTTACTGACTTTATTTTCTCAGCTGTTTGGCTGCATGTGCCTAACATTTAAAATATTACTTTTCAAAAGAATTTTAATATTTAAACATTAGTAATCCATTAGTGAAATTCTTAATGAATCCATTAGCCAGGGATTTTACTTGTGGCAATATTAAGTTAGTTATTCGATATTCTATATTTGCTAAACCAAAAATAAAGATTTCAAGAACTTTAAGATGATTATGGTTTATAATGAAATTGTTTTTAGCTACTATGCAATGCTTCATTAAGTTAGAGTATTCGTTAATGAATTTTTTCCTTTTGTTATTCATAGCTGAGGAGGAGTGGAGCCTAAAAGGTTTGTAGCTTTTTGCTTTCACTATATATTGCAGATCATTGTGCATGTATTCAGTATTTTATAAGAGTGTGGATGAATAAAATTAAAGTCTTATTAATATATATAAATGTGCAAGAATTATGTATGATACTTAATGTAATATTGCTTATGTTTTTCTCAACGAGTGAAATGATGAGACATAATATCTTTTTTATTAGTGTCAATAAATGAAAGTATATTCTGCCCAGCATATGATTATGGGTTATTATTAGTTGTTTTCTTGTGTGAATGCATATGAATTAATAGAAATACTGTTTCTTATCTAAACTCATATTTTCTATCATTTTTGCTTCCTTCATTCTACTAATAATCTTTCACTATAAAGAAAATAACTGGCCGGTTATTTGAATTTAACTTTTTGTATATAAAACTATAAAAATAAATTTAAATAAATGAATTATTTTTTACATTTTGATATCAGGTCAAAACACTTCCTTCCTTTTACTAAAAATCTTTCTCTATAAAGAAAATAATTGATTGGTTATTTACTTCGACTGTTTTGTAACTAAAACTTGAAATTATTATTTTTCTTTACATTTTGATATCAGGTCAAAACACTTCTTTCCTTTTTCTAAAAATCTTTCTCTATAAAGAAAATAATTGATTGGTTATTTACTTTGACCGTTTTGTAACTAAAACTTGAAACTATTATTTTTCTTTACATTTTTATATCAGGTTACAACACTGCACGCCTAAACATGGTGTTTATAATTGATACATCAAACTATGTTGGAGAGAAAGACTTCAGGAGAGTGAAAGACTTCGTGAAATCTGTCATCAAATTCTTCCATATTGCCCCCAGCCATGTGCGAGTGGGTGCTATCAGTTACAGCACTTTGGTGAGAGATGACTTTAACTTGAACACCTACAAAGACCTTAGTCGGGTTCTAAGAGCCATCGACAGAATTCCATATCAGAAAGGACAAGAATACACAAACAAAGCTTTGGTTTATGCTAGACAATTATTATCTATGAAGCAATTTGGAGCCAGGCCAGGTGTTATGAATGTTGTAATTGCCATCACAAATGGCAAACCCAACAATCTCTTAAAGACAACCGAAGAGGCAGAACTGCTGAAACGTAAAGATGTGAAAGTATTTGTTGTTGCCATTGGAGCTGTAAATATGGAAGTTGAGGAGAAAATTGCAAGTGCTCCATCTGAATGGTTTATAGTGAAAGTACCTAATTACAAAGTTCTTGAAAGCTATGCCTGGACATTAGCTTTTAGACTATACTGGGGTAAGTAATAAAAGTTAAAATATTCATGGAGTATAATTTTATTAAATTATATATTCAAGAACCTCTTTAATAATTATTACTGTCATGCTGTAGTCAGTAGGCATTGTGTGTAATTGCAGAGTAAAACTAATTCATAAGAGTAA
>VCCN01006590.1:326558-337609 GCA_006491835.1 Architeuthis dux
CTTACATCTAATACATTTACAGATCTTTCTCTTTTTAAAAATATATATATGTATATAAATTCATGTATGAGATTATAATCTGTTAGATTGTATGATTATATTGACATTTTGTTTTTTTTATTTTCATACTCACTTTCTAATGTCTGGTTCATTTTCCCGGAATTCACTTTCTCCGAAGTTCAATTTGCTGAACACTGATTGGCCGAATCATGACTAGGCTGTCATTTTTTTCCCTTTTTTTCTATAAATCTTAAACACGATATATATTGTAAATATTAAATCTTATCGTAAATAAATACTACATTTAATAGATTGCCAATTTTTTCTTTATAAGTCATAAACATAAACATAAGTCATTAACATCTCACTAAAAAAAAGATTAACCAGTGTTTTTGTAAATAATAAAATACGAAAGAATGGCTGGTTGGGTAACTTGAATTGTCTTCCTTTATTTTTCAAGCTAACAAACAGTTGGGAAGATCTTAAATCAGCCTAGTCATGATTCGGCCAGTCAACATTCAGCAAACTGAACTTCGGGAAAGTGATTTTCGGGAAGATGAATGCCTTTCTAATGTAACATACAAAATAAAATAAAAAAAGGTTTTTTCGCTTATGATAATATATCTTTCTTCCATTTTGCTTGTTTTAAACATATTAAATCCTTAATGTTAAATGCCAAAATATAAACAAACTGATATTGTTTGATGAAATATTTACAAACTTTGCATTTTTACTTTCAGAGATAAAAGTAGTTAAAATAGAAGGTGAGTACTTTACAAAACTATTCATCAATTGATATTAGTCTTTTTCAGAAAAATGAAATTGTTGGTTCTTTCATTAACAATATCAATACATTTTGTGAATATAAAACAATATTATATTGTCCTATCCATGAAATGATATACATGTTGCTAGAAAAAAGTTCAGAGGATTTGACTATGCAAACAAATTACTTATTCTAACATCTAGTTTCCACCGTTTTCTTTGAAGTAGCCTCTTGCCTGCAGTTTGCTCACTGGCTCACATAGGTAGCAATTCATAAAGGTTGGTGCCAAAAGTCTGTACTACATTAGGTTCACCAATACTGTACAAATTCTTTAAACCTTTTGGTAGCACCTTGTATTTCCAAACCAAGGAAGAATTTGTTTCATATTTGTAAATAGTTAAATGCTCAAAAAATATTATTAAACCTTCTCATCTCTCATCTCCGATAATATATGATTTGATTCCCCTATCATTTTGGGAATATTAACTTGTTTACTTGAATGTTATATTTTTTACTTATATTTTGTTTAAGATAATGAAAAAACTGTTATGTGCAAATTAGGGCTCTTACAATACTTGACCAAGAGATAAGTTGGAACAATATGAATCAGGAGCATATTGTGAAAGAATCAGGACTGGCCCATCCATAAGGTAAACTTAGGTGGTTGTCTAAAGTGCAAGTGTCAAACCGAATAAGATTGTTATTAGAATACAGCCATGTGTGCAAATTTCAAAGTCTCATCAAGGGTGTAAATCTCAAGTCCTTGCACAGGCCCTGGATGAAACAGAAAATACAGCATCAGTATTCATTCCTTCATCATCATTTTCTTGGTAATCACTGATAATGACCTGAAACAAGATGTGGCAAAAAAACTCTTTGTAGTTACTAATGAAAAATATGTAAATGATATCAAGAGTAAAACCTCTGTTGGTTAAGAATTAGTTGTGCTGGGTGTATCAGAGTGGATGGATGCTAGCAGATATGGAAAGAAAATGCTAATTTAAAGAATATTTTATAATAAGATTGGATATTTTTTAAAATTCTTTTGGGAGAGTTTTTATGTCTTTACCGCTCAGTTTATATCTCTTTAATCTTCTTTCTAAAAATCTTTATTTGTATCAGGTTGTTGGGAAAGTAATGTCACATTTATAGAGACAGATTAAAAACAAACATTAATAACAAACATTAAATTTACTTGTGGAAAACTTAAACATCATTATTAGCAATGTTCAAAGCTCAGTATGAAACAAATTCTTTTACTCCTTGTTGAAAGAAGATGGGATTCTTGACTAAAAATCTATATCCATATCAAAACTAAAGCTTCAACTCGTAAGGTTTTGGTGAGCAGTCAGTGGAATATGTTCGGTTTTATCTATTGAAAATAAGGCATGGTGATCATAGCAGATATTTATTATCAAGAATGAATGGAAATTTATGCAAAGAATACCCTGATTTGGTCAATAGATATCATGCAATTCTTCAGAATGATAATGCAAGCCACACACACTGGAAAATAAACTCAGGAGAAAATCAAATCATTAGGTTGGGATATTTTAATGAATCCTTCTAACTTAACTGGCTTAGCACCTTGAGATTTTCATTTACTCAGATCACTGGAACACTTTCTTAGTAAGAAAACCTTTAAAAATAGGGAAAAGATCAAAATCAGCAAAATTCTTTCATCCAGAATTCTAGATTCTCCCAACAAGAAATAAAATAATTAGTTTGATAGTTTGATCACTGCTAATAACGATAATTATGTTCATGACAAATGAATTTAATATTTGTTACATTTGAACAGGTTTTTATTCTCTTTCCAAAAATGTGACATTACTTTCTGAACAACCTATATTTTTTGCTGATATTATTTTGTATATGTCCTCTTTTGTCTCTCTATTAACAATTTTCATAATTTCATAATACTTGTCTTTATTTTAGTTCCAAAGATCAAAGAAATTGAAGGTAAGATATTTTTCATCACTCATATTTTATACGCATAACAAATTTCTTTTATATAAAATTATGTTTTTAAACAAAACTTCTTAAAAACAGAATGTGTTTTGACTGATATTGTATTGTATGAAAATACACACTTTCCTTTATAGAGATAACTTGGAAATTCATAGTGAAAATCATATAAACTTTCTGTATTAGGGGACCAAATATGTTTGTGCATTTTTTATGTTTTTCCAGAATTCTAGATTCTCCCAACAAGAAATAAAATAATTAGTTTGATAGTGGGCTTTTGTTATTGCTAATAATGATAATTATGCTTCTTGAAAATAAATTTAATATTTGTTATATTTGTTATATTTCTTATTCACTCTAAAAAAATGTGACATTACTTTCTGAATCACCTAATATTTCTTGCTGATATTATTTTGTATATGTCCTCTTTTGTCTCTCTATTAACAATTTTCATAATTTCATAATACTTTTCTTTATTGTAGTTCCAAAGATCAAAGAAATTGAAGGTAAGATATTTTTCATTATATTATTTTTATCACTCATATTTTATACACATAACAAATTTCTTATACATAAAATTATGTTTTTCAACCAAATTTCTTAAAAACACAATGTTTTTTGACAGACATTGTACATTTTTATATAGAGATATTTTGCAAATTTATAGTGAATCTCATATGAACTTTCTGTATTATGTAACCAAAAATGTGTGTGAATTTTTTCCTAATGATAAATATGTATTTGACAAATAAATTTAAAGTTTGTTACATTTTAATGGGTATTTATTCCCTCTCCAAAAATGTGACATTACTTTCTGAACTAGAAAGCACACAGAGAGGGCATACCTCTGTCAACATTGCTAGAAAATCTGAATGAAATTCATTGAGAACTTTTGGAGATATATTGCAGACAGGGAAAAAGAATTGCGTTATTATATGTCTTTGACAAATAACTATGACATAGGGGACTTAATGGTGCATGGATCCGCTCCAAAATAAGTTCTTCCTTTGCCTAATGACCATCATTCTTGTAAATCTGAATGAAAATAATTTAGAACTTTTGGATATATCTTGCGGACAGGAAACAAACAGATTTGCAATATTATGTGTTTTGGACATATAACTACGACGTAGGGGAGGTAATTGTGCATGGATCTGCTTTAGTTTTTCCTTTACCTATTGTCCACCCTTCCAGAAAATCTGAATGAAATTCATTTTGAACTTTTGGAGATATCTTGCGGACAGGAAACAATGCAAACCAACAAACAAACCAACAAACAAACAAACAAACAAACAAACAAACCAACCAATAAACAAACAGAATTGGCCAAAAACATATACCTATTTACAACTTTGTTGACAGAGGTAAATAACCTAATATTTATTGCTCGTATCATTTTCTATATCCACCCTTTTGTCTCTCTATGTTAATTAACAATTTTCATGATTTCATAATAATTTTCTTTGATTTTAGTTCCAAAGATCAAAGAAATTGAAGGTAAAATATTTTCATCATTCATATTTTGTATGCTTAACATATTTTTCATATATACTATAATTATATTTTCAAAGGAATTTCTTAAAAACACAAGGTTTTTGATAGAAATTGTACTGTATGAACACATGCACTGGTAGAGATATTTTGCAAATTTATAGTAAAACTTTCTGTATTAGGTAACCAAGTTTGTTTTTCTGTTTTTCCAGAATTCTAGATTCTCCCAACAAGGAAGAAAATAATTAGTTTGATAGTGGGCTTTTGTCATTGCTAATAATGATAATTATGTTTCTTGACAAATAAATTTAAGGTTTATTAGATTTTTAATGGCTTTTATTCTCTCTCCAAAAATGTGACATTACTTTCTGAACAGCCTAATATTTATTGCTGATATTATTTTGTATATGTCCCCTTTTTTCTCTCTTTTATATATGTCCTCTTTTGTATGAAAACACACACTTTCCTTTATAGAGATAAAAGAAATAAAATAATTAGTTTGATAGTGGGCTTTTGTTATTGCTAATAATGATAATTATGCTTCTTGAAAAATAAATTTAATATTTGTTATATTTGTTATATTTCTTATTCACTCTCAAAAAATGTGACATTACTTTCTGAATCACCTAATATTTTTTGCTGATATTATTTTGTATATGTCCTCTTTTGTCTCTCTATTAACAATTTTCATAATTTCATAATACTTTTCTTTATTTTTAGTTCCAAAGATCAAAGAAATTGAAAGTAAGATAATTTTTATCACTCATATTTTATATGAATAACAAATTTCTTATACATAAAATTATATTTTTTAACAAAATTTTGTAAGCATAACAAATATAGATTTTCTTATATATCATGTTTTTTAATAGAATTTCTTATAACACAAAGTCACAGCAATTATACTGTATGAAAAATCATAAACACTTTCTGTATTAGCTAACCAAAGATGTTTCTGTGTTTTTTCTGCTTGTTTTGTTCACTGAGTTTGTAGCCTACCCATTTCCTTAATGAGTATATTTTTCCTATGTGGTGCAGGTGTATAGTTTCATGACTTGTATTGAACTGTAATACTAGATAAGCATATTAGATTCAACACAAGTCATCAGTTCCTTATCATCAATGTTTACTGGCTGTCCTTTATGGGGTGCATTTTCAATTAAAAGCTTCCGGAACCACTTTCAAGAAGTATAGTCACTAACTTACCTTTACCAAATGCTGTACATGTTCTATGAGCTGCTTCTGATGCTTTTGTTTTAAGTTTAAATTCATGCAGTAGATAAAGAGTTCCTTATTCAATCAATCTTTCACACACCATTCTACATCAAAATAAAGTGAGGACTGCTATCAACCACAGAACAACAAGTTGTGTTGTGTTTCTATATTACTAATAACATTATGACATTTAAGTATCAGAAATACAATATGCTCTAATAATACATTCTTTCTACTGGAAAATGGAAATTTACCTATAGATTCTAACCATCCTCCCTATCTCTTATTTAATTCTTAAATTTGTGAGAATTAAAGGCATTTTGGCATGACTGTGCTGCTATCTATTATTCATGCTATGATGGGAATACTTTAGAACACAGGTTCTCAACCAGGGGGTAATTCCCCTCCCCTGGAGAGAAGTTTAGGGTTTCAGGTGGGAAATTGGGGCCATAGATTGGCAGATTCAAACTGCTGGAATATTGATCGTGTGGCACTGCTAGTATAGTTCAATTACTTTTCCTTTTTAAAAATAATCCAAGTAAATGTATATACACTTATATAGAAAAAAAAATGAAAGATTTTCAATATTATATGCATATTATCTGGAATGCATCTTTTGAGACAGACATTTTGGAATCAGAGGAACAACATTCTGAAATATGGCTGCATGAAATTTACTGAGTTCAAAAATTGTGATTATTCACAAAACACATAAACAAATTCAAATATTACCTTAAAAATCATATGTAATATGTATCATCTTGTTAAATTAAAAGATTGCATATTTCTAAATAGTTTCATTGTATTCAAATATTCAATCTTGTTAATGAAACTATTCAGAAAATAAAGGGAAATTTAATTATATTTGCACCATATACTTTTGATGAATGATTAAGAAATTGAATGTAGACATTACAAAGTAAAAGTTATTTAAATTACTATATAAATCAAGTTCTAGATTTTCAATAACATTTTAATCATAATCCATACAAAATAAAAGCAAATGTCCTTTTTCATACAAATTGAACACATTGAAACTGTCTATGCAGAGATATACAAAAATATAGACCTTCTTGTCATTTCTTAAATATATACAAATAAATAAGCACCACTACATTGTTGTTACCTTTCTATAGAGCAATGGTGAATCAGCTAGCCTCACAGACCATTACCTGGCATAGTTGGTGGTTTCTGGCTATGAATGGCTAGAAATCAATAAAATAAGTATAGAAGCTTTGTTTCTCAGCCCCCCCTCCCCATTCCACTAAGGTGATAGGGTCAGGGATATACCCTGAAGCCTTTGGATCTGGGAGATACAAAAGTATTGTAGAGAGTTTGATCATAACTAGGTTTCCCATACTTGTGACCTCATGCTATAATAAGCTATGCTTAATAAATATCACTAACATACCAATTAGTAAATATCACAAAAATTGAACCGATTTTGACAGCTAATTCAATTTTTAATTAATGCTAGTGTTTTAGTTTTTATCTCTTGGAAAGAAAACATAAAATTGGAAATTCAACATAAAAATTACTGGCAAAAAAAATTGTTTCTATTTTTTTTCAACTTGGTTAATAGATGTAGATCACTGAATAGTGTGAGAAACTGTCAACCAAAACTGTCACCAAAACTGTCAAAATAGGTTTCTTCAGTTTTCAAGTCCGTCTGTCTGGCTGGCTATGTATGTATCCCACACACAGGCCACACCAATGGAGCTAGATGGCTGGAAATTTCAACATTTACCCCTTTTTATGTCTAGAAAAAAACTTGTTTTTTAACCCCCCCCTCCTAAATAGGTTTCTAGTGGGGTGTTCAATTTACAATGTAAGTTCATACTAAATAGATCCCTGGTTTGTGCCAGCTTGCTTTTGAACATTTGAAAAAAGGTGATAGAAGTAATTTATTCATTGATCACCACTTTTTTTAATTGATCACCCCCAACAAGGCATGCTGCGAAAAGATGCTGGTAACATGACAGTTTCTATTGAGTGGATAAGCAGACCTGTCTATTATTTTAAATCATTTTATGCTCAGTGCTATCATAGTGACTCAAAAGATTTTCTCAGATTAGTTGATAAGTCAAAGAAAACATCTAAGAACAAGTAAAATCATTATAAATTTCTCAAAAACTATCTTTTAACTTGGATAATGTAATTCCTTTTCTGCTCATTTACCTAAATTGTTATTGCTACACATTAGTGTTCAGTAACAAATGTCACTTTGAAACTCTTAAATGAACAAGAAATATTAGCATATTCATTAAAAATAAAAATAGTATTAGAATAATAGATATAATTAATGTAAAATAGTAAATCAAATTTTTATCAATTCAGCATCAAATAAGGGTGTCACATAATAGGATTATAATTAGTAAAGTCAAATTAAAATTTATTTAATCCAAATGGTGAGAAAATTGTACATCCTTTAATTAAAGCATTTATTTACACTTTTGTTTTATTTTATAAATATTCAATCAATAAAAATAATTTTTACATATAATGCTCTCTTCAAATACAAATGGTGAGAAGATTGTCCATCCTTTTATCAAAGCATTGATCTACACTCTTAGTTTATTTAATAAATACTTAATCCATAAAATAACTTTTACATATAATACTCTCTTCAAATACAAATGGTGAGAAGATTGTCCATCCTTTTATCAAAGCATTGATCTACACTCTTAGTTTATTTAATAAATACTTAATCCATAAAATAACTTTTACATATAATAATCTCTTCAAATACAAATGGTGAGAAGATTGTCCATCCTTTATCAAAGCATTGATCTACACTCTTAGTTTATTTCATAAATACTTAATCCATAAAATAACTCTTACATATAATGCTCTCTTCAAATACAAATGGTGAGAAGATTGTCCATCCTTTATCAAAGCATTGATCTACACACTTAGTTTATTTCATAAATACTTAATCCATAAAATAACTTTTACATACTCTCTTCAAGAGAGTTTGAACTAAAAGTCTTTATTGAAATAGAAATAGAAATGATTTATATTAGAAATGGATATTTGAAAATCAATAGAGAACATTTCTCTAAATATAGAAATACTAATTTGTTTTATTGTTTTACTTGGTGAATAATAGTATATAAAATGCTATTTCACAACATTATTATCTACTTATCTATACATTTTCCTCTTCTTTTTAGTTCCCAAAATAGTGAAAATTAAAAAGGAAATTAAAGGTCAGTATTTTTGCTATGTCACATATTATATTTTTAGTTTCATTAAAAGAAAACTGGTTATATATTTTGAAATATAATTTGATAAAATGAATAGCAAAATAAAATTTTGAAAATGTTCTAAATCTTTTATATCATATAATCTTGCACATTTAATTTTTCTTTCAATTAAAAATTATAATCATACACATATTGTAAGAGAAAGGTTATGAGGTGGCAGACAAAAATAATGTGTCATAGAACAATAGCCTAGTGGATATAAAGTGAGTCAAGTATTTTTGAAGGGTAGAACTGCTTTTGAATGTTGTATGGACTTCAGATCCTATGAATCCTTTCCGATATGCCTCTGATATAATGTTGATGGACCATAGCAGTTTCCTGGGTATTGTCATCCGCAATTTTATCTATGTTTGTGTAAGCATGTGTGTGGCTCTGTGTGTGTAGCTGTAAATAATTATTAAATTATTTTTTTTACTTCTTAATCTTTTAACTAATTTTAAACTTTACTTTTTTTAAAAAGTTCCAGAAGAGAAGATGATTGAAGGTTGGTACATCTTATTACTTTTAACAAAATAAAAATGTAATCTAATTGCTGATAACTCTAGAATCTTTAATCACATCAATGATAACATTAATAATGCCAAAAGTATACTTAAATAAAAATAATACAATATTAAAAACTTAATTATTTGATTATTGTCTATTATTTCAAAACATTTTATGTTCAGTACTCTCATAGTGACTCAAGAAATATTCTCAGATTAACTGATAAGCCAAAAAAAACATCTAAAATCAAAGTAAAATCTCATTAGAAATTTCTCAAAAAATTATCTTAACTTAATAATATGATCCATTTTCTGCTCATTTATCTGAATTATTATTACTATGCTGTAGTGTTCAATAGCAAATGTCACTTGGAAACTCTTCAATGAACAAGAAATATTAGCATATTTATTATAAATAAAAATAGTATTAAAATAATATTAAATAAAAATAGTATTAAAATAAAGGAAAATAGCAAATAAAATTATATTGTGGGAAAAATGTAAATCCTTTTCTTACAGCTTGGATTTACAAGTTTAGTTAATTTTATATACAGCTAATCAATAAAAATAATTTTTACATATATTATTCTATTTTAATAGAATAATATATGTACAAATTATTTGAATAAGAAGAATAGCAAGAATTTGAATTGAAAGTTTGAATTAAAATGGAAGTAGGAAGTAGGATTGATAAAAATGGATATTGGAAAATCAATGTAGAACATTTCTATACATTCAGAAGTACTAATTGGTTTTATTGTTTTACTTGGTGAATGCTTTTTAACATTACTATGACTTACTTATCTATACATATCCTCCTTTCTTTTTAGTTCCCAAAATGGTGAAAATACAAAAGGAAATTCGAGGTCAGTACTTTTATTATGTCAGATATTGTATTTTGTGTTCATTAGAAGAAAATTGTGTCTGTATGTATATGTGTACGTGTGTCTGTGTAGCTATTTATCAAATGATCTGTTTTGTTTATTAATATTTTTATATATTTCAAACTTCACTTTTCCTTTATAGTTCCAGAAGAGAAGATATTTAAAGGTTGCTACATTTTCTTACTTTTAACAAAATGAAAATGTAGATACTGATTAGCATTATATAGTTGTTGATAACTATACAGTCTTTAATCACATCTGAACACTTACTGTCTGGTCTTCCTCTAAGCTGGTCTGCACCTTCAAAGTCCTCAATCAGTGCTGCAACCCCAGCTACCATCCATCACTGGAGGGCATTAGGGTTGTCTGTAAGATCTATCACCCCTCCATCACTCTTCTGAATGGTGAAATTTCCAGTATTAAATTCTCTGGCAACATCTGGGTGCCTTGTTGGTAGTTCAGGCATGTCATGGAGATGAACTGGGATTCAGTGGGCATGATATAAGGTAGATAGACCGTAGCAGTTTCCTAGGTATTATCCACCCTTTTATCTCTGTTTGTGTAAGCATGTGTGTGACTGTGTGTGTAATTATTAAATTATTTTTTTTGCTTCTTATTCTTTTAACTAATTTTAAACTTTACTTTTTCTTTAAAGTTCCAGAAGAGAAGATGATTCAAGGTTGGTATATTTTATTACTTTTAACAAAATAAAAATGTAGATACTTATTAGTATTGTCAAATTGCTTCTAACTATACAATTTTTAATCATATCGATGGTAACATTGATAATGCCAAATATATTCTTAAATACAAATAATACAATATCAAACACTTTATTCTTTGATTATTGTCTTTTTATGCTCTGTGCTATAATTAGTTGATAAGCCAAATAAAACATTTAAAGAAAAGTAAAATTCCCATTTAAAAAATTCACCAAAACATCTGATAACCTGATAATCTTATCCATTTTCTGCTC
>VCCN01006590.1:341920-354388 GCA_006491835.1 Architeuthis dux
TATCAAACACTTCATTCTTTGATTATTGTCTTTTTATGCTCTTCATTATAATAGTGACCCAAAGGATTTTCTCAAATTAGTTGATAAGCCAAACATTCCCCAAAAAGTAAAATTCTCATTTAAAAAATTCACCAAAAAATCTATTAACCTGATAATCTGATCCATGTTTTGCTCATTTATCTAAATTCTTAGTATTCAGTAACAAATATCATTTTAGACTCTCAAATGAACAAGAAATATTAGCATATTTAAAAATAGTATTTAACAGATATAACAGGAAAATAGCAAATCAAATTGTATTTGAGTATTTTTTCATCCATTAAGCTAAAATAATAATGTTACATAATAAGATTATAATTAGTAAAGTCAAATTTTGTTTATTTATTTATTTAATCTAAATGATGGAAAACTTGTCAATCCTTTTCTTTGATTTACAAGTTAATTTAATTAATAGTTAATCAATGAAAATAATTTTTACATATAACTGAATTTAAATTAATAGCTTGAATTAAAATGGATGTAGAAATGATTTGTCATAAAATTGGATATTTGAAAATCAATAGAGAACATTTCTGTAAATATAGAAGTACTAATTGGTTTTATTGTTTTACTTGGTGAATAAGAGTATAGAAAATGGTATTTCACAACATTATTACCTACTTATCTAAACATTTCTTTTTTTTAGTTCCTGAAAAAGAGAAAATAGAAAAGGAAATTGAAGGTCAGTAATCTGTCAATTATTTTATATCATAGTATGTCCAGTGCACTAGTATTATTAATTGAATGCTGGTACCCAAAGCTCAAGCTGTAAAATACATATATAAAAGAATAGAATGTATTCTTTTACACACTGATTTATTTGAATTGGTGTCCTCATCTTTGTTGTTATTGTCACAACCTTTCAGCCATTGTATGCTCCAGCCGTCTTCAGATGACTGTTGTAGTTGGTAACCTTCTGGGAAATTTAAAACCAAACCCTTTATTAAATTGACACGGGTAGATTGTTCTCATTCTGCTGTCAATGCAAGAGGATATGGCACAGAGAGTTGGTTGTGGGGAGTGAGTTTATAAGTGTAAGTCAGCTTCTGCTAATCCATGAAGTCTTTGTTGCCAATTGGTAAAAGCAATAGGGATAAACTAGTCTCCCTCTGGCAATGAGGGTGTGCGTTTGATTCTTACCGAATGCTTACTCTTTATTTCCGATTGCGCTGTTATTCATTGCCATAGTGCCCCGAATTAATAAGTTGTATAAAACCAACTAAAATTTGGATGAAGGTAAAAAACTTGTCAAATTTAATAAAAAAAGTGGTGTGTTACAATGCTTCATCCAATAATAATACAGATTGATTTATAGTTAATACTTCTTTGTTAAATCGTTTTTGTTTAATAAATTCATCATCTTAGAGATTTAGAAAGCTATGTATTCTTTTTCCTAAAAAGAAAAAAAGAAATGTCTATGCAAAACAGAGGACTGTTTTATGCCAGTTATCTTGTGCAGGTACATCAGTAAGTCTGCAGCCTAATATTGAAAAAAAGCGTTTATTTCACACACCAAATATTTATTTTTAAATATAATCTGCTTCCTTGTCAATGCACTTAATTGAGTTTCATCTTTAAATATGTTTCTTTTTTCTTTTTTAGTTCCTGAAATGAAAGTAATGAAAGGTAGGTTCTTTTTAATTTATTTCAAATTATAAAAATATGTGTATGTGTAAGTGTGTGTATATGTGTAACTGTAATAGGTGTGTGTGTGTGTGTGTGTGCGTATGTGTCTGTAAATGTGCATGTGTGTGTACTTTTTTGTCTGTGTGGAAGATAGACGTATGAGATTCATGAGTTCATGAATTTTTATATGAATCATTCAAAATTGTTTCTACTTACAAGTCAGTTAATTTTGATATTTAAAAGAAATTTCTCAGTTGGGACTAGTTTAATGAAAACCTTTCCTTTTTTGTTGGCAGGAAAGAAAATGCTGAAAATGAACGGGAAGAGAATGATGATGATGAAAGGTAAATAGTTCTTTGTTTCAATATCCCCAAATGATAAATAAACACAAACTTGTAGTCACATGATAAGCATATCTAACATTATTCTTGAAACAATTAAATATTTGTCCTTTGCAGGATAAGTGTCATATTAAATCTATATTTTAAGAACAATGTTTGGTATTTCACCTTTCAAGTCTCGGCATAAGTTTGCTTACATATTGTTAAATGAACTCCTTAACATTGTTTTCATCGTGTCATTTTACATTTATATTGAAAGTTTGTGTGTGTTATGTGCATGTGTGTTTGTGTGTGTGTGTGTGTGTATGTACATGTGTGTCCGTGAGATAGAAGTATAGGATTCCTGAGTTTATGAATTCTTATATAAATCATTCAAAAGTGTCTATGCTTAGAAGTCAGTTAACTTTGATATTGAAAAGTAATTCTTAGTTAGGTTTTGTTTCATGAAAACAAGAAAAGTTTGAAAAGATTAAGGAATATGCTATACTATGTTTTTTTAATAACTCATCATCTAACTTTTATCAGTGTAATTACCAAATTGACTTAAGTAACATAAAAAGGAAGTGTTTACACAATAAATATGTAAAGTCTTTGATGACAAACATATTAAGAAAATCTCATGTTTATATTTTGAATTTATCAATTCTATTTCTCAGTATTTTAGTTTTTAATATCTGAATCAGTTCTGAATCTATAGACTCAGAATTCTGAAACATAAAATGATGATTGATGTTATTATTTCTAATGATTTCCCAATAATCTCTTTCATATCTACTTAATAACAACAGGCGGAAAGATGGAGATGTAAAGTAAGTGGCTTTTAATTTTCATTCGGTGGTTATTTTATGTGATAACTAAAAAAAGTTAGCTAAATATAAACTACTAATACTATAAACAATAATTATATATAATACTTATAAAAGGTTTTGTCTGCTATCCTCCTTGATATTTTCATTGTAAAAGTCTAAATTTATTTATGTTTTAATTATATTAATTAATCACTGCTACCAAAGGTTTAGGTATTTCATTTATATGTATCTATGTATCTATCTATGTATCTGGATTTCGTCCAGCCCTAACTGTTCATAGTAGAAACCTGAAATTTTGCACACACACTCCCTTCAATGAGTAGGGAAAATGGATGTTTTTGTTTTTTGAAAAATCCTGTCCAAAATAGGGTTTTAGAGATGGGTTCAATTTTCAATGTAAGCTTATGCTAAATTGGTCATTCTTTGTGCCCACTTGTTTTTTGAAAATTCAGACACTTTTTTAGTGATCACAGCCCAACTTGTTAATTGATCACCCCCAACACAGCATATATGGGTGGCGGTGATTCCTTTGGAATGCTAGTTTAATATATTTTTAAGTATATTCTTTGCGATATACTTAGAATTTAAAAAAAAAAGAATTTAGAATATAAGTGTTACATATATACTAAAGGCTAATTGGGGTGCCTTGCTGTGTTGTATGCTTTGTATAACCTCTTTTAGGATGTTCTGTTGACATGAGATGTCTCACCGTGGGTTTCTCATTTGCGGGCGGGAATCCTGAACTTGAGAAAGGAAATAAGACTCAAAACTTCTTTATAAAAATACCCGGGTATATTTTTATTTCATAAGATACATTTTTGTGGTGGAGAGTGAAGAGTGGGAGATAGATAATGAGAACCGACAGTCTGTCCCCAACAGGGACACTTGTCTCGTGCCTTCTGGCCCAGCCTAAGCGGTCTGCCTCTCTGGCTGTCTCTGCTTGTCTCGGCTCTGTCCGTCTCTTTGATCTGATGGCCTGTGTCTCTCTCTTATGGGCTTCCATATGCCCACACCGTTGTGTTATTTCTGGTTTCAACATCCCGTTTTTGGACACACACGCATATGCATATTTCCTAAGGTCCCCGGGGTCACTTCCACTTCCACCCTGTGGCAGTATATCATAACAGCTGTGAGGTAATGATTAGTGAGCTACTCTAGCAGACCATTATTACTATAGTTACCTTTTATCTACACTGTGTACCTACACTTGTGGCCTTGTACCGGACTAAACTAAACCATAGCTATATTAACGGCTAATTGACTAAGTAGGCTCTGAAGTGTAACTGTTGATGCTATAGTTATTTATTAAGCCCAGCTTAGTTTTTGTTAAGGCTACATGTATGGAGCTCCCAGTGATAGTCAAACTCACTAGTAATGATCTGTGAGACAAGCTTGCTAACCATTACTCTATGACAAGATACCCTGTTGATACTATACTACCTTCAATACCAAAATGAATGAGTTGTCTGGATTGACTTAAATTAGAGTTTAAAGAATATGTAAAACTAGCATTCCAAGGGAAATTATGAATGATCGCCACCCATATATGCTGTGTTGGGGGTAATCAATTAAAAAAGTTGTAAAAACGGCTGATCAATGATTAATTTACTTCTCACATTTTGTTAGGATGTATCATTAAAAAAGCGTCTGAATTTTCAAAAAACAAGCGGGCACAAACTAGTGACCAATTTAGCATAAACTTACATTGCATATTAAACGCCCCTCTAAAAACTTATTATGTGGGGTGGGGAATTTTCAAAAAACAAAAAAAAAGATTTTCCCTACTCATTGAGGGGAGTGTGTGTGCAAAATTTCAAGTTTCTATTATGAACAGTTAGAGCTGGGCAAAATCCGGATATATAGATAGATACATAGATACATAGATAGATACATAGATACATAGATATGTCAGAACATATGAATAACCTAAACCCAGCAATAAACCAATGTTGTGAGTAGTGGTGATTAAAAATACAAAACTGGATGAGATTGAAAACAAAAATAGCAACAAGATTTGATTCACAAGAAATGGACACATTATGACAGTAATTTTATCAACTTAATCTAATGGATTTAAAAAAGAATTTGACTAGTTTTTCTTTTATGCAAAAATAAATAATGGCTATACTTAATTTCATAAATTTGGATAATTCATGGGTTCATGTTTTAGATAATAGTGATAGCATTTTTTATTCTTTGCGTTTTCTCTCATAGAACACATGAGGAGTTAATTTTAACAATTTCTCTTTCTGGTTGTTGTATGGTATTGATTAATTGTCTGATTGATTTTGTTCAGGTCCAATTGGGATTCAGATGAAATGGGAAACACATAAGAAAAAGAAGAAAGTTTAAAGGTTTGTTGTTTTTTTATTTCAATTAAGTCTTCTTTTGGTTCTTAAAGCAAACATCTTGAATTTCTCAAAGCTTAAATCAATCAATAGATTGGATGAATTACTTTTATTCCCCTTTGAAGATTGACTCTAAATAGTTTTCTGTAGCTTGGTTCTTTTCTTTTCAGTTTAATTTGGATAATAAACATTTCTGATGAGCTGCTATTAATGTAGTAAATTTATTTCTGTAAACATTCAATATTGAAAGAACACTTTTGTGAGTTTTACACAAAGTCAAATGTGGAGAATAGGAAGATTGTATTGCACAATTATTCTAAGTGGGGATGACTTCAAAATCCTCGTTTTTTATCTGGACTCAAACAGTGACCACAGTGATCAGAATTTGAATTCAGTTGACACAGGTCATATTCAATTCGCAATAATGTCCTTGGGAGGGGCATGAACCTGCTTCTCTCTGTGATCTGTCCCATCACTCGATATCTCGACACAATGTCACGTTGCTGGCATGCTATGATGCCTGGTGGAGAAAAGTGTGGATGAGTGAGTACTTGTGCAAACCACTTCTCTATAACTACTTTACCTGCTCAGGCCGTAGAAACAAAAAGCTGTTACCTCTAATGCTAACATTGAAAGGAACCAAATTATTAATTTTGTGTATGGGTATTCATACACAAAATTAATGATTTGGTTCCTTTCAATTCCTTTTGCATATGGACAAGCACATATATAGGCATTTCACTCAACAATTACTAAGCAACTGATACTGTGAAGCAAAGCAGCTTTATAAAAATGAAATACTTCAAAAGTTTTGCTTCGTGTGTAGTCATTTTTATGCAAACAAACACACACACAGGTGTATGCAAATTCAATTTCTATCTCTTTGAAGATAACTGCCGGCAGTTATCTTCTAAAAACTAAAAATTGAATACACAGTCAGAACACGAGAAGGAATAGTTGAAATAAACTTTTCTGGAAATTGGCATATAAGACTTTTGAATTATATCCACACGACAAACGTCAATTCTCTGCTTGAAAACAATTCCATTATAATTAATTTAAACAGAACGTTTTTATGGCTTCCAGAAAATTCAGTTTTGTATGATTTGCTCATTGAAAAGTAACAAGTAAAAATCAACAAATGTCAGCATTCGGTCTTATTTTTTTTAATATTTTTGCTTTTGCTGTGTTGATTTTTAATAAAATCCTCCTGTCATTTCACTTTCATTCAAATGTTGCAATATTTGACTTTCCTATTTTTATATTTGGTCTAGTCAGGAGAAAATGTAAAATTCTCTTATTAATTCTCTCATTCATTTTTCTTTCTGCTTAATTTTCAATAATTAAACATTGTACATGTTTTCTTTGCTTTCTTTTTCAGAAACTCTTCCTTTGACATGAAACCGATGTAAAACCTGGATGAAAACTTTTTAGAATCTTGTAATCAAGCTAACTTCATTTTTATTAAAAATTAATTAAAATGCCATATAATGTATGTTTGAATTCTATTGATAATACATTTTATTTTTCACTTTTGTATTTAATCGAATCAAATAAATCAAATTTTAAGCAACTTATTGTTTTATTTATTTATTTTCTGTCTGCTTTTTTAAAAAATACAAACAATACAGAAATGTTATTTGCATAAAAGTCTAATTCAAAGATTACCTGGTGCAGAGCAATTGAATTTGTGGTTGTCTGATGAAAGATTTTAGTTTAGAATCCAGCTTTGTGCCAAATTCAAGTTGGTCCAACAAACATACACTAAAATTGAATAATTTACTATCTTCCTAAATAGATTTAAAGAGTAAATTGATATCATTTTATTTTTAAGTCAAATTGTTTGCTCAGTTTGGAACTAGGAAAGTAAATTTTTGGATTTTTTTCTGCTCTGAGTTCTGGCTGAAGAGGGTGATGGTGTATTTGGATCCTTTTTTTTTTATAAAAGTAATCAAACTTTTGAGGGGTCGAGAATTAATCTCGACTCTAAAGAGAGGAGAGCTCTGCAACAAATGTAACAGTTAGAAAAGGACAGGAGCAAAGTCCAAACATTAAAATTAATTCTAACAGGATGGGGTCACAAATGCAACATGGCTCCCAAGATGGCTGTTATATTTGGTAGACTTTTGCATTAGCTACCATTGTTTTCTGTTGACGTAGTATTCCAAATGTTGTCTTATGCACCCCAAATTCTGTAAGACAACTGTGTCTGAATTTACAGGATGTGCCAACGCGAGTATCCCATAATAGTGCATATTAATGGTTGGTGGTAAAAGCATAAACCCTCAGCCTGTCTCATAATATATTGTTGACCTTGCTAGAAGTTGTCTGCTTTTTGTAATATATTTATTATTTAACCTATTTTTTTAGCTTGAATTTCTATATGATTGATCATAAGCTTGTCATATTCTAGAGTTTATTCCCATGGGATAAAACTAGAATGGCAACTGATCTATGTATCCTCTCTAGTGAGAATATATACTCATCAACTCAGGTATCAATTAGAAGGTCTGTCAACTCTTATAAGTGCTAATATTAAGCGTGAAGATGGTTTGTCTGTTGTATTGGAATATAAGGTTACCCATTTCTTTGTTCATGAAATGTGAAGGGAAGATTATACCTGGAAGTCAAGTAAAATGAGTTTCAAGAGGAAAAGGGAAGAACAAGAGAGTTGCTCTTCCTCCAAGGGAAGCATATTACAATCAGTTACACCCCCATTCAACACCAAAGAAGATTGCTTATTCTGTTCAAAAGACATTTATGAAAAAAGCAATAAAAAGAAGCGTTCAACAAAAAGGAAACCTACAAATGAAGTTCCAATTGTTGAGTATTTGCAAAATGTTATGAAATGGCAGATGAAAGAAATGCTAAGTGGGGCATGGAAGTAAAAATGAGAATCCAGGTAGCTCATCATTTAGTGGCAGAAGATGGAAAATCACAAACGTGCCCTGTTGTTTTACCTAGACTTCAATCTTGAAAAGGGTTTGAATACCACAAAGTCTAACACTGCCAATTGATTTACACAAAGTCAGAGCATTTGAAGAATTATGTCAGTATCTGGAAAATAACAGTTAATGTCCATATGTATCACAATAAATCACTTCTCTGCACTTTCAGGAGAAGAGAGTTATGGTTTTCAATATTTTAAAAATGGAGACAATCTTATTTTAACTGGAAAGCAGGGGAAAGAATTTGTATTTATTTTTCGTGATGCTAATCACAAAATTCTCTGTCAAAAATGGGAATCAGATCAAACATGTATTGATAAATCCTCCATTATTGAAATGGGTGCTTCTATTATTTGAGATCATATCAGAACTGATCAGAATACCCAAATATTACTGATCTCAGTGAAACTGATGCAATAGTTCCAGAATCATTTCTGAGTCTATTGCAAGGTGTTAGGATCTGATGCCCCTTCTAGCACTGATCAGAATATAACAGCAATTGCATATAGTATTATATCAGTATGCCGACCAAGATCATTCATTTCTCCAGTGTTACTCTCCATCACCACATATATCCATCCATGTGAACTCATAGATATACTCATTAGTTTGTAATTCTCTGACAATTATAAAGAAATACAAAGATTAAATCAGAACCATCTTATGATCTAAGTGGTTTTACACAGATACTGCTGATTTCAATGTGGCAACACTAACTGGTCACAAGACATTTATGTATCACACCATCAAGATCAGTTGCACAAAACGTTTTCGACAGAACTAAAAAATGTAGAATTCACAAGATTATATGGGATATACCTGTCAAATATCACAAGAAACCTTACTCTTCAGGATTCAAATTGGTAATTATTGGCCCCCTGGTGCCACCTAAACCTAATAAATACCATTCTAAAACTGGCAAAGTCTCTTGATAATGTTTGGCTAATCAAATTCACTCTTTGTGACAGCATTGAGGAGAACCCATTTGGGAGTGGTTTTATGCAGGCAGCTGTGAAAGGAAGAGTATCATGTGAAAAGCAGGATAATTATTCTTCCTTTTATTAAACTAGACCCATCAAATCTTAGCACAATTTACTCTGCACTATCTATTGTACAGAAGCATTATCATGAATGCTGTCTTGCAACTTTTGACCAACCACTATATATGTAATAGCTACAAAGATAGTTAAGTCTTCATAAAATCTCAGTAAAGTATTTTTTCGATTGTGTTGTTTCGATCGCTTGTTGCTTCAAAATAAGTTGTCTGAAATCTTGTGGTTGCCAAAAAGCTGGGTTACATTGTTCACTGATGTGTAGCCATTGTAATAGCCAGACATGTCAGAATATTTACCCAACTGTTACTGATGAAGTTGGTTATAATTAATGGCTTTTCTCAAGTTTTCACTGTGGAATGATTCTTAAACCCTAATATAATGCATTTTATCAAATTTTCTATTTTTTCAACTGTATGTCTATACCAAAATCACCATGTTGTCTTTTTCTGACTGAAATTCTATAAAAATATGGTTACTACTGATGGCTGTTTTGGGAGCTGTATTTGGTTTTGGAGACTAATCACGACTATGGTCCCAATATAATGGGTTGTGATTGATTTCCCAACAATTGAAACATAGGAATTTACTCCAAAATCAACTTTCTATCTGTTCTGGTTGCAAAGCTTTAGCTTTTTTTTCACTATTTTCCCAGATATAGCAGCCATGTTGAATTTGTTACCCTATTCTACAAGGTTTATCATATCAGGGTGGGTTTTAATAAATTTTGTGACTATTTTGTTTAAATACGGCGGTCATGTTGGATTTCTTGGGAAGCTCCACAGGAATTCCAGTGGATTTTTTTGTATAGTGTTTCTGGTGTCATGTTGTAACTATCCTGCAAAAATCAACTTGTTAGAATTAATTTTAAAGTTGTCCATAGTATTTATGCTAAAGTTCTTGGACTATATAGATATTTGCTAAACTTAGCTTATTGCAGCACAAATACAAATGGTGGAAAAGGGATAGGAAGTTTGAGTTCAGCCAATTTTACCTGCTATTAAAATCAGCATTCGAAATCCTTGTTTTTATCTGGACTTGAATAGCGATACTGGCATGTGCAAGTGCTAGGTATGAACAAAATGGACAAAAATTTCAGCGTGAAATCGACACGTGAGAAACATTTAAAAATCTGGCAAAAATCAGCATATTATTCGATTTTAATAAAAATTTCGATACTTATTTATTAAAGGGCGAATTTGAAAAAAATTAATTTTCCATTCCAAATTTTGGAGAAGAACAATTTCTTTTCATATGATTCCTACCCCATCTTTTATTAATTTGATGATTTATTTTATATAATGATGCTCTCGTTGATTTTTACACATTTTACAGATATATCCCTGGAGATACTAATTATGTTTACCTGTTTTAGAATAATATCCAGGAACTGCTGGAACGGAACTTTTACTTTGGGATTAAAAAAAACAGGAAAATTAAGTAAAATAATTTTCTTTTGGGAATTCTTTTAGTTTTATTCGATTAAATATCATTCAGGCTTTTGATCTGTGAAAAAAAAAATTCTTTCACACAATATTATTTTTTCACAATATTTTTCATCATTTTTATCGATTTATTCCGATATCTTATCAATTTTTTACATGCATATTTTTTATTCTTTCTATATATTCGTTTAACTGAAACTTATATAAAAATATTATAACAAGGATGAATAATTAAATATAGTGAAATGATGAAAAAATATTTACCGCCTGTATTTTTAATATATTTTATTCTGTTTTTTGTTTATGTAAATTAACTGCTATTTCAAATTATAGGAGCTGTAGGCAATAACATGGCTTTTTTTTGCATGGTGCAGCTGTCGTGCATTTTAATCTCATTTATTTTTTCCACTCAAATATATGTGTACCTCATTGTCTACCATACATTTTTTAAATCAAATTACATGCTTGAAATCTTTTTTCATGTTTGTTCATATTGTTCATACCTAACAAGTGCATATGTTTTAATGGCGTCCTTGTTTTGTTTGCCAATATTCTGTGATGCTGCATAGAAAAAACAATAAGGTTTTACTAATTGATTAGGTTGTTTATAGCCCTCTCTTGTCTTATAACAACACTTTCACAGCTGCAAAGAGAAGGAGTTCATATTTAACGGTCTTAAAATGAAATGCTAATAATAAATCACGTAAAAGAATACAAGAATCTATTCTTTACATAAATTATCTTGGGTAACATATGTTGCATGCTACAAAATTTATTACACCTAGTAACCGGATTTTTTATATCATAGGCACGCATACACACTTTCTTTCTCTCAAGCACACACACATAGATAGTATTTGACTATTAAGATGTATAACAGAAGATGTTTACGCATATGATCTTCCATAGCGAAAATTGCCAATGGTTTAAATTGATGAAAATGTGCGAGGTACCATCGGCGAAGATTTGCCAAGATTTGTTTCATTCTAATTTAATTCATTTAATCATATCTTTTCTTAAATTAAACAAATATTATTAACGGTTTCAGTTTCTAATATTTTTTGTATGCTTTCATTTTATAAATACATCTTTTCTTAAAAGTAGAAGGAATTTACGCGTATGATCTTCCGTAGCAAATATTTCAAATTTAAAAAAAAAAAGGAAGGGTTTTCCTTGTGATTAAAGCCCCACCCCCACACCCACACAACCTAAATCTTTTGAAAGTGAAAAATTATATAAGATACATACGTAAATAATACCGTCATTATTGTAAATACTCAATTGAAAGAAAATTTTTTCTATAAACCTTAAACACGATATATATATATATTGTAAATATTAAATCTTATCGTAAATACATATTACATTTAATAGATTTTTTTCATACATCGTAAACATCACACTAATTAAAAAATTTAAAAAATGAATCGGTGTTTTTGTAAATAATAAAGTACGAAAGAAAGGGCTGTTGGGTAACTCGAAATATCTTCCTTTGTTTTTCAAACAAATAAACAGTCGGGAAAATGATAAGTCAGCCAAGTCAAGATTCGGCCAATCAACGTTCGGGAAAACCGAGTTCGGGAAACTGAAATTTGGGAAGATGAACCAGACCTGAATTTTCGAACTAAATAACAATAAAAAAAAAATGATAATCAGAACAGAAACTCAAAACCACAGTAGGACTCTATAGGTTGACCTAAGCTAACATTTTCCTGCTTGAGATACACATTTAAGCTAAGAATTAGATACACTCATGTATGTGCAACAGGATTGGATCGATATTCGATCTTCCCATCATGATGGGAATAAGTTCAATCTAAAGAATATATATATCATCATCATCATCATCATCATCAGCCG
>VCCN01006590.1:383964-395285 GCA_006491835.1 Architeuthis dux
CTCAGAATAGCACAGAGAGCCATGGAAAGAGCAAAGCTAGGGTAACTCTAAGAGATGGAAAAAGATCGACATGGATTAGAGAAAGGACTAGAGTAAAGGATATTATACAACTAATTAAGCAACAAAAGTGAGAAGAGATGACAATAGATGGGGGAACAGACTAACAGATTGGTGCCCATGGGATAGTAAAAGAAGTAGAAAACGACCAGACACAAGATGGGCGGACGAGATAGAAAGGTTTGCCGGTAAGACTTGGCAGAGATTAGCACAAGATAGGTTGTCATGGAAGGAGATGGGAAAGGCCTTCGTCCAGCAGTGGACTTATAACGGCTGCTGCTGCTGCTGATGATGATGATATATATATATGTATGTATGTATGTATATATGTATGTATGTATGCATATATAAGTAGTATATACTTCGACAATATCCACTCTGGCATTCATAAGTAGAGTACTTATTTTTGTTGCCCATCTATATTTAGGTAGTTATTTAAACACCGACCAATTACGATTGTTTAAATATAGAGTTAGGAGTTCAAGGACATTCGTTAAGTAAGTAAAATTAGATTAATCACTGGTGTATATTTCATTAATGATTTTTGCTGTTACACAAATAATAAAATAGCACGTAACCCTGTGTTGAGCCGACTTCATTTTTAATAAAAATGGATTACATGTAATAAGAACAGGTCTTGCTAATCACTCAATAGAAACCGTTACGTGACCAACGTTTCAACAGCATGTCGCGTTGGAGGTGATCAATTAAAAAAAGGCGTGATCAATGAACAATTTACTTCTCTCGCCTTTTGTTGGGTGGTGATCACTAACAATTTTCAAAAAAACAAGCGTGAACAATGCCAGACACAAAAACTATTATTACCAATTTAGCATAAACTTACATTCTAAATTGAACCCCACACTAAAAACCTAGTTTGGGGGGAAATTTTAAAAATACAAAACATACCTTTTTCTAGACACAATAAGGAGTAACTGTTTAAATTGTCAGCCTTCTAGCTCCATTGGCGCGGTTTGTACGCGCGACACATAGATAGACAGCCAAACAGCCAGACCATTCTTTAAAAAACTGAAGAAGCTGTAATGTTTATGTATGTATATGTTTTTAAGTCAATAAACACACCGAATCGGAGGTTACCCAGCAGCCCCCATTTAACGAGCCCCGTTTCCGGAAACGGGAGCCCGGATGTGGGAGCGGGAAGGTCCTCTTTGGTTCAGACCATCGCCCTGTAAACACGTGTCTTTGTCCCGTCTCTCTTCTTTTCTTAAACACAGCTAAATACAGTTGTGAACGAAACGCGTTCAAACTAAACACAGCTAAACAGATAAGAACAAACAAACAAACAAACAAACAAACAACAAAGGCACTAAAGCAGCCAACATTACAGAAGCTTATGTTGATGCTGACAGTTTTGATTGACGCTTTCTAATAATATGGTTTCTGAAATTCAGTTTAGACAATCTTTTGAAGATTAATTAAGAAATGTATTAAAAACAATGGTATTGTTCAGATAGAATAATAAATTAATACGTTATTCATTAATAATAATTTTTTTCTGACAGGGTAAAAAAAGACTTTTTTAAAAAGTCTTTACTTCTGTGTTAAATCTCAGGAAACTAATTTCTCTGTCTTATTGGCGACATACATTCCTCTTATCCAAGCGTAAGACTGGAAATTAAATTATCAGGAAATTGCTCCATAAAACTTTAAAGGTTGAGTATACCCACTAAGACTTGAAGTCTCTTCATTGATTGCATTTCAACATTTAGTATTTGAGGGATCGAATACATTTGCGTCTGTAATGTATGTGTTTATCAATAAGGCTTGCAACTATACTTATAATAACTATACGTGTGTACACTATGTAAATAATTGTATTGCATTTTTATTTCTTACTTTTATAATTACATCAAATCAATATTTTTAAAGTGAAATATTTTAATGCAGTCTTAGAGTTTTTTCTTATAAAGGACTAAGGCAATTTCAGCTCTGATGGATATGAAATGTACGAATGTAGTTCATATATAATTATGGTACGTGATTTCACCCTAAAATAGTTTGATCATACATATTTATTATCAATTTAATGATTCACTTCTAGACATTATTACAGACAGCAAGTGCTGTCTGGAAAATACATTTCTTTCTTTCTGTCTTCCTTTCTTTATTTCTCCGCCTCTCTCTCTCCCCTCCGCTCTCTATCTATACGAGGGTGGATTAATAAATCCGTAGGCTGACACAGTTATTAACTGAATTTGTATGTAACATTTTCACTGTATAATGTTCAGTCTATGTGATTAATGAATAAACAGTGGGTTAGGGTTAGTGCATTGACAAAGAAGGGGATTATCTTTTAAAATAAATATTTGTTGTATAAAATAAATGCTTTTCTCATCATTAGGCTACGGACTAGTTTGCGTACCGTACCTATGTATAATAGAAAATAGCGGATTTTTTTATGTTATGTATGGATAAATTATAAAAATGTATATTTTAGTATAAATGCATTTATTAGGATGAGATTAACATTAATGTTAATTTCTATATCACGATATACTGCTTATGAGTGAACCAGAACAAGGCGACTTTTCGCATGTATACAAAGAATCGCCCAAAAGAAACTCTCACCGACAAAGAATAATGTGTTAGGCTTCCCAAATATTTAATCAAAGCAACTTATCTCAAAACCTCCGTTCGTATCATCTGAAGCGAGTTGCATAAACATTTCCATTTAAGCGGCTAAGAAGCCAAGTAACACATGCTTCCAAATGTCTGTGCAGCTATAGTAAGGAACAAACATCGAAGCAGTGGCTGCTAAAGTTCAGGTAACAAATTTAGTCCGACCATCATGCAGTTAAAGTTCAGAAAAAACAGTGTAGTTTACTCAAAATGAGTCACAGAGTGAAGGAAGGAGAAAAATCCCACAGAATACAATATTTTAGCAGGTTGTAAAAACAAGGGAGATCTCATCGCCTTCAAATTTCTCAGTAGACTAAATATTCACGCCAAGTGTTTTATGAAATAATCTCTGGTGGCCTCCGATTGGCCTATACGAGATACACAAGTCGCCGATTATCTGTAATGAGAATACACAACTCAGGTGTTCATAGTTCTATCAAGTTCTGAGACTGAAAAAAACAAAAAAACAAAAAAAAAACAAGATGGACACCAGAACACTCAAAATATACAGAATGGAGATTCGTTTTGTTAAATTGTCGCCCAGATGACGTCACAGAAAATGTTGGCGCTTTTTTCAATTTTTCTTTCAAAACGAACAAACACTTTTAAAACCTGCAAATTCAATTAAATTTTATTTTAAAACAAATCCTAAACAACTTGAACGACTCTTTAAACAATTAATTCTTATAGTTAAGAGTTTTTTTAAAATGTTTGTAATCATTTGAAATAGTCACTTATATTTGTTTTCTTTGGGTTTTTTTCGGAGCTACTTAATTCTGAAGGTTCGCCTTGGAATGTTGCTTACGTCACAGAAATGTACGTACTACTAACACCAACAATTAATTCCTTTTTATTTTTAAACATCGTTTAAAAAAACACATCATTTCTGGGGGCTTGATTTTTAAAATATCATTTTAAAAATAAAAATATTCTAAAATATTTTAACATTTTAATCTTACTTACCAGAACAAATAAAACAAAAGAAATTTTTAAAAATTATATTTTTAAAGCGATGTATTTTTTAAAACGATGTGTATCCGTGCCATCAAAAATGATGATATATATTAACTTGCTATTTTGTTACGTCCTTACTATTATTAGAAGGTTTTGACATGCAACGGATCAAAGGAAAAAGGGTGATGCGTACGTATATCAGTATGCTGATATAAATGTTTCCTTCATTGACTACTAACATGTTTTTGTCTAATTAATTTCATTTTTACAGTTGGTGTGCTGCGTAAGTGAAAGATATTTCTTTGCTGACCTACATACGGTGACAGCAGCATAATCCGATAGTCACTTGCGTATCAGTAACTTGCATTTTCCTTTACATTCAGGTAGCGTCAGTTTAGCTCATTCGATAAATAAATCCCCTACCGATCGCAAGTTCAAATCACGGTAGGAGCAAATTAATTGTATATATCGGTTGGGTTTAACGTGACAGGACAGACAAACCAGCAAATCAACAAAAGAGTGACATTGGCTTATATATAATTGAAATATTTGAAAAAAATACATAGCATATATAAGAAAACAAATATATGTTGGTGATAATATTTATTCAAAAAGAGCTCGACTTGATAATTATGATAATTATGAGTGGAGCTTTAGCATATATATTGAGGACAAAAGGGCAACATGACCAGTTACACTAGTGTTTCATGCTTCAACGCATTCTTCAGACTGGTACCCGGAAAAGATTTCAACACGGCAGCTCCAAATGAGATTTCGCACAAAAAGGGGGTTTCTCGCAGACGGGATTTGAGTTCTAAGAGAAAATTACTACACGTGGATTGACCTGAGCTTGACCAAAACACAAAGACAAAGGAAAGTTTTTCCGTTGAAATCTATTTTTAGAATTCTTTTAGAAGTATGAAGGCAATCTCCCTTTTTCTGTATTTATACAAAACCTATTCATCATTATATGTATGTTTTATTAAAAAAGCCTCACGAGTTTCTGTCTACTAGTTTTAGGAAAGTTTTCTTCTCGTAAAACTTGTTTGTAGTTTATGGTGTGCCCATCGAGCGATAATTTATCAAACATTTTAGTTCATTATTCCTACACAGAGTGTATTAGAAAATGTACGCGGGGGCTACATCGTGCTTAAATAATAATAAGCGGTTAACTTTTAGTTATGATTATGGACTTATCCATATTTACTTATTTAAAAAAATGTATTTGATGTTAGGGAACCCGTGGATACTATCGTACTTAATAAGTTAACTTTTATCTATGATTTTAGATTTATTCGTATGTATTTATTCTTATTTATATTTATTTTTTGGTGTAGATATGATTTTTTTTCTCATGGATTAATTTACTAGTTTCGGTTGCTCCTATTTCTAAAATTCACTGTTGTATTTATATTTAATATACATTTTTTTACAGTTTCTGTGTACTAGTCTTTAGGGTTCTTTTTATCTCGCGAAAATTGTTTGTAGATTTATGGATTTTCTATCGGGCGATAATTTATCAAAAATATGCTATTAGTTCATAATTCTTACAAGATGAATATTGGTAGGTGTACGCGTGGACTATACCGTGCCTAAGTAATAAACTGTCAACTTTTAGCTATGATTTTAGATTTCTTCCTATTTAATTATTCATTTATTTATTTATTTATTTACGGTGTAGATATGATGTTTTTCCTTGTAAGAATATTGAACTAAAAGGGAGTTGATGAATACATCTAACTAGGACAGGTAAAACAGAGAAAGGCGTGGCAGCGAAATAAAACCACGCATAGCGATAGGTTGGAAAGCATTCGGCGTGGATAGAGACATTTTGAAGAGCACCTTGCCAATGTGCTTAAATCGTAAAGTATACAATGGTTGCATAATACCAGCCATGACTTACGGATGCGAATCCTGGAAATTAACAAAATGAACTGAAAACCAACTTAGAATCGCACAGAGAGCCATGGAAAGAGCAATGCTAGGGATAACTAAGAGAGAGAAAAAGATCAACATGGATCAGAGGAAGGACTAGAGTGAAGGATATTATACAAATAATTAAGCAGCAAACATGGAGGTGGCTAGTCACCTAGCAAGAAGAGATGACAGTAGATGGGGCAATAGAATAACCGGTTGGTTCCCATGGGACAGCAAACACAGCAGGAAAAGACCAGACACAATATGGAGGGAGGAGATAGAAACGTTTGCCGGTAAGACGTGACAGAGGTTAACACAATCGAGGTTGTCATGGAAGGAGATGAGAAAGGCCTTTGTCCAGCAGTGGACATGGCAGATGATGATGATGATGATGATATATATATATATATATATATGGGGCTGTTTCTGTTCACTGCTCACGAATGTCCTTGGGAAAGGTATGCACCCATTTCTTCCTCTGCTCTATTCCATAGTCAGAGATGTTAACAACACGTGTCATTACTCGTATACTACGATTATTAATGGAGAAAAAAGCGGATGAGTGATTACTTGGTTAAACCATTTCTCCATGATTAGCTTACTTGCTCAAGTAGTTGCAAGAAAAAGCGGTTTAACTTTGTATTGACAGGGATGAGTACAACACTACAACAAATATTTTGGGCAACAGAATTTCAATGCTGGAGAGTTTGGTCATAAATAATACCTGTTAATATCCATTTTGGTTGTGTAATGTTCCACTAGAATTGATAGAATCCTGCTATGTTTGGTTTAGAAGACAATTAACTTTCTATTAAAAGGTGGTAGGGGTGTACTTATTTGTGGGTTATACTGTACATATACCTTGATTTTTGCACTTAATTCGTTCTAAAAAATGTTCGTACTGTTCAAAACCGTACTGTGCATGGTCTTATTATAATTTAATGTGTTTTTTCCAGCTTATACTTAGTTACATTAATTTGTACAGCGATACCTTTAGAGAACTACACCGAATCCGCACTAATCATAACCGCTCTAATCGTAATCTATATTGTATATTTTACCTGGTCGATAGATTTATGTTATATGTGGATGTAGCAATTATGCTTATTCCCCCTCCCTTTGTTTCGTAGCTACTTTCCTTGCTTTTTGGAATGTTCCAATATGGCGCCGTCAGTCCGGTGAGTGGCCATTATTTACAGAAGTATTCTAATCGTCCTTTGTTGAATAAAACCTATAAACAGACTCAGGTCTTAATTCAATTTATTTAACAAAGATTAACTGCTAAAACATGGAAAAATTCTTGCGGCCAGAGAGATTTGAAATCAGCCCCAGCTCGAGCTCTGCCACGAAAGACTGGAACCATTGGTATGCTACATTTTGTAATTTTCTTCGTGCCATTGAACATTCCCCAGATGAATGGAGCCTACTCGTTAATTATATTGCTCCCTCTGTGTATGAATATATTGTTAATTGTCCAACGTACAATGATGCGATCGATACTTTGCGGAACCTGTATGTCAAGCCTTAAGATTAAGTGTACGCTAGGTACCTACACGCCGGCAAAAATCGGAGGAGACGTTGGATGAGTATCTACAGGCACTGAGGCATCTGTGCGGGGATTGCAACTATAAGGCTGTCAGTGCTGATATGTGTAAAGAGGAGGCAATGCCTTCATAAGTGGACTCTTGTCTAACACTATTCGTCAGCGGCTACTCGAAAATAAGACTCGATCTTTCCACTGCCTTTGGCCAAGCAAGGAAGAGTATACTGCGCCTCAAACATTCTTCAGTGCAGCAGTCCCTTCTAGTAGTAATGCCGACGACCAAACTGAATCCCAGACTTCTGAAAACCAAACATCGTCTGCTGTTTTTAAGGGCCAGAAGTGTTTCTCTTGTAGGAACAATAGGCACCTTCGCTAGAATTGCCCCACACGAGAGGCTACGTGTAACAGATGTAGAAAACGGAGCCATTTTAGAAAAGTATGTCGTTCAGAAGGGCCCAAGACATCTGCAGCTTTACTTTCTACTCTTGCTGTGACTACATCTGAAGATTTGGCAAGTGCTACCACCTGGATAAAATTAAACGGGAAGAAAGTCAGAGTGCTTATGGACACTGGTAGTACCGAGAGCTTCCTATGCCAGTCCCTTCCAGTTATTAATACCGTGTCCATGGCAAAACCTTATTTGAGCTCTCGGACTTCCGGTTATTGTTTGGTAAATGTGGAGCTGGAGTGTCGACCGGAATACTAGAGTATCTGTGCTGCTTAAGTTGTGTGCTGATGTCATCCTTGTACAGGCAGCACCGGTGTAGCTCGGAGAGAAACCTCCTTTAAATGTATGCGGACTTTAAATGTATGCGGACTTTAAATGTATGCGGACTTTCCACACCTCGACTCTTTGCTAATCTCTCCAAGAACTGTAAGCCAGTAGCTTCTAAATCTAGGAAGTACAGTACTCCGGACCGACAATTCAATACTGCTGAAGCGAAGGGGCTGCTCGCAGAAGGTATTATCGAGCCTAGCACTTCCTCTTGGCGAGCTCAAGTTGTGGTGACCACCAACGAGCGACATAAAAAGAGACTGGTGGTCGACTACTCCCAGACTGTGAACATGTTTACACTGTTGGATGCCTACCAGTTGCCAAGGATCGACGAACTGGTAAACATGATGGCAAAATACTAGTTCTTTAGTACCATAGACCTCAAGTCCACCTACCATCGGGTCCCGATTCGCAACGAAGACAAGCCTTACACTGCCTTTGAGGGTTGTGGCCAGCTGTACCAGTTCCGCCGGCTTCCGTTTTGGGTGACCAATGGTGTTGTCTTTTTTCAGCATATTCGGAAGCTTCAGGTTTATCGCCGACAACTCGTTGTCAGACACGTTGGCCTACCTTGACATCATTACGATTCGTGGGAGGAACAAGGAAGAACACGACTATAACCTCAGGAGATTTACCGAGGCTGCTGAGGGGTTCAATTTGACTTACAATCGTGACAAATGCTATTTTCCGACGTCGTCGGTGAACCTTCCGGGTTACACGATATATGAGGGTAAAATTAAACCCGACCCAGAAAGACTTCGGCCTTTAAAAGAACTTTCCCTTCCTCGGAATGTGAATTCTCTTTGTCGGGCTATAGGTATGCTTGCATACTATTCCCAATGGATTAGAAATTATTCAGAAAAGGCTGCTCCTCTTGTGCAAGCCAAAAACTTCTCACTAACCAAAATAGCTGAAAAAGCATTTGAATGCATGGTAGCCGAAATAGGAAATGCGGTGGTGCATTCTATTGACAAGACTATCCATTTTATTGTAGAGACGATGCATCTAATCAAACTATCGCTGCCACGTTAAATCAAGCTGATAGACCCGTTGCTTTCCTTTCAAGGACTTTAAACGCTAGCGAGCAAAAACACTCGGTTATAGAAAAGGAGGCTTATGCGATAGTGGAGGCTCTGCGCTACTTTACCATCCTTACTGATCAGAAATCGGTGGCGTTCATTTTCGATTACAGGCAGTTGGAGAATCGAACTGGCCTGCTACAGTTCTGAGATAAAGTACCGCCCAGGGAAAGATAATGCATTATCTAGGGCTTACTGTTCTGCCGATGGTTCTGCCGTATTAGCGATATTACATGACTCACTTTGCCACCCTGGCGTTACGCGAATGCTGCATTTTGTCGAGCTAGGAATCTACCATTCTCTGTTGAGTACGTAAAGAGTTTCGGCCCTGTGCCCCAGTTGTGCAGAGTTCAAACCTCGGTTTCATCGACCGGACGTATCACATTTGGTTAAAGCAACCGTACCACTCGAGAGACTTTAAAGGACCTCTGCCATATTTCTCTCCTAACAGATACTTATTAACTATAATTAATATATAGTTGATCCCACCTGGAACTGTTCTTCTAAGGCGTCATGTCAGACAATCAAAGTATGACCCTATTGTTGAAGAGGCGGAACTCATTGAGTGGGAGTTTTATTTGTAGTTTCCGTTTAAAATTACCCCTTTTTATATACTTACTTTAGTAACTTTACATAGGCTTGTGGTGATACTATTCCATTAGTAACTTTTTTGGTGAGTTTTATCGGCATTATACTGTGATTTGCCGAGTCTAGGGGATTTGCCGGACGAAGCCAGATGGAGATAAATAATATAATGATGGGAGTCTTTTTTAGGTTTTCTGATTAAAATCACACTTTTTCTTTTACCTCTGTCAGCGTAGTTGAAAAGAGGTATATGTATTTGGTTACGTCTGTTCGATTGTCGGTTGGTTTGTTTGTTCGTCTGTTCGTCACTCCACCCGAAAGTACTGAATGGATTTCAATGAGATTTTGTGGAAGGTTAGGCAACGGGGTAAGAAAGGGGTGGTAAAATTTGGGTGGAACTAGGAATATCGTTTTGATTGCGAGATATTTTCCGTATTTTTTACATGACTGTCCACACAATATCTCCAAAGGTTCTCAATAAATTTCAATGAAATTATATGGAGGGGTGGACTACGGGAAAACTGATTAAATTTTGGAGCGAATCCATATACAATTACCTCCCTTACGTCGTACTTATATGTCCAAACCGCATAATATCGCCAAAATGTCATCATCTCTCCACACGATATCTCTAAAAGTTCTCAATGAATTTCTGACATTTTGGGGAAGGGTGTACAATTGGCTACGGAAGAACTGATTACATTTTGAAGATGATCCTTGCACAATTACCTCCCCTACCTCGCAGTTATATGTCAAAACCTAATAATATCGCCAAATTCCTTTTTGCTGCCCGCAAGATATCACCAAAAGTTAGCAATGAATTCCAATCAGATTTTGTGGAAGGGTGAACAATAGACTAAGGAAGAACCGATTAAATTTTGGAGCTGATCCTTGCACTACGTCGTAGTTGTATATCCAAATCACATAATTTTGCCCCAAATGTCTGTCTGTCCACACGATATCTCCAAAGGTTCTCAATTAACTTCTATGAAATTCCATGGAAGAGTGAACAATAGGCTACGGAGGAAGTGATTAACCTTTAGACCAGATCCATGCGCAATTAACTCCCTCACGTTGTAATTATGTGCATACAACATAATATCGCCTGTATGTTGATACAATATCTTCTAAGGTTCTGTATGAATCTCAATGAGACTTTGTGGAACAATGGCCTATATGCTACGAAAGAATCAATTACATTTTGAAGCGGATCTATGCACAATTTTCTTTTTCTTTTGAAAATAATATTTATTACGAATAGTTTTATCAACTGTTTTGAATTCAAATTTCGAAAATGCTTTGTACTTTGCCTTTAGATTTGCCGACAGAAAGGGCATACGTGGGTGCGGCACCCCCCTGCTGTGCTCAACAGGATATCACTTGAATTTCTCTTTACATTCAAATGTTGTATATCCCTCTTGGTCCGTGGGAGGAAAATCCTGAACTTAGAGAAAAAGGAAGACTTGAAACTTGTTTATAAAAATATGAGGATATATTTGTATTTCATAAGATACATTGTGTCGTGGCGGAGAATGAAGAATGGGAGAGAGGTAACGAGAGCCGACAGACTGTTCCCAACAGGGGAACAGCTGTTGTCTGCCTCTCCATGGCGTTGTAGCATAACGGCGATCTGTACTTCTTCTGGTCGCCGAGAGAGAACGAGAGTAGGAGAGAGAGAGACGAAGAGATATATAGAGAGATCATTTCTTCCGGGGCTGCGGACTGCGATGATGCCGGGTGGAAGAAGCCATTTCGTCTCTGACCTGTCGCT
>VCCN01006590.1:432697-447688 GCA_006491835.1 Architeuthis dux
AAATCTGGGTTGTCAAGTGGTTTCCACTTGCTGACAGTATGCATGAGTACAAAATACGTATGAGTCCGTTACAATCCCTTGCAAATTTGACTTATTCTCGAGTTTTAGTACGAGTTTTGGGGTATGGCAACGAGCAAAAACCAAATAGTCATATCTCGCAGCTCCTAATATATGAGCAGAAGCATTTGAAACTTCCTTGATAAATCGTTCAACACTTTGAGAGTGGCATGGAATTTCATGTTAAATAGTTGGCTTTCAAACCCTTCAATCTCATTCTTTGTGAAGTCTGATGTCAGGATTAGCTCAAATGAAGATTTGCAATAAATAATTTCATCAAGCCCGAATACATTTGTTTCCTTAGTCGGACTTGCCATGAATTTCGAGAATCTTGTCTACAGAAAAACGTTTTTTTTGCCTCATCTTTACTGGAGAGAAGGGAAAGGTGAACGTTTTCTGAGTGAGCCTGCCAGGCTCCGTGCTTGACGTATCTTTCACGGTGTCACGAGTTTCCTTTGGCAGAACATCTCGAACAATTTTCATCACTTTGAAAACGTGGTGGGGATCATTCAAAATAAGAAGATCCCTTTTTTTTATAGCGCTAGTAAAATTCTGTTTACTTATATACAGACGCATTACTCGGATTGCAGTTGTGAGCCAACGTGAGTCTGGTTTCAAGCTCATTAGACTTTCATTGATTTCTCCCCCAATTATCATCTTCACCATTCTGTATCCATCATTTTGATCATTACTGAGATCGTGGATGATGTCGTCCGGCAGTTGATGAAGCTCTACACTTGAGTCATTGATGCATCTGAAATTCGGATTAAAATCAAGTTTTTCGACGGCGCAACAAATTGCTGTTCCTAATACACGAAGATGGGAATTGTTAGAACGAGTTGGACTATTTCTTTCTTGAATATGATCGCGCAAAGGGAGTTCGTTTGTATGCAATTTACAAATATTAATAAGCACTCTGTGATTTAATTTGACATGAATTTTCGAATTAAAATTGTTTTCAACTAGGAAATCCGAAATCGCGTTGACGATCGTTCGCGTGTCTTTCGCTTCCAGTGTCATGTGACCGAGGTAGACGTTACCAGATCGAACGACGAGAGTCACATGTTCCTCAAGTTGTGTAGGAGGAATTGCTCTTTCTGAGAACATGTCTGTCTATTTGTTCTAAATACGGCGTGAATCTCGTGTTTCAAAACATACTGGAAGTTATGTAAATTCTTTGTTTTTAGTTGATACCAACAGGGTAAAAATGATGATGATGAGCAATCTAAGACAGAAAAGACTTAACTATTTGTCAGAACAAAGGCTTAAATAGTGTTCAAACAGAGAAGATTACAGAACAAACAGTCAATATCTAGTTTATCTATGAAAACATATAAGATGTGTTTGCTTTTTTGCGGTTTTTGTCCTGAAAGAGTCAAGATGTGTTTGAATCTTAATACTAACCATTTTAGTGAATTTCCCTGGTTCAAAACTGTATGGAAAAAAATGTATCTTTTCTATCGTTTCGGTGTCCGTGTTCGGGTTCACATTTGGTGTAATATAGGGTTAAAATTAACCCTATCGGACATTATTTCAGCCTGTTACTTGGCAGAATCTTAAAATAGACACTTCAAGGATTAAGAAAAAATGATTATAGGACAAACAGTTGATATCTATAAAGTAGCTTAGGTTTTCTGTATAAAAAGATTGTGATTTTGTCTGCTTGTTGAAGACTTTAGGCAGAAATCATGATAACATTGTAATCTACATTCATAAATATACCTAACAGTTGAAGTGAGGCACCTAATAAGTATATGTTGTCTATTTAATCAAATGAAGGCAATCGTTGTTTCTGGCAATCAAAATCCAGTCTAAGACACATTATATCACGTCAAAGAGTGAAACTAGTTAAAAAAACTGCGTAACGGTTATATTAGGCGTACATATTTGAATTTTAGAATACACTGCAAAAAGATCAACCACGTACAGTAAAAATAAGAAAAAAAGTATTGAGGGATAGCATCACTAAAGATGGCGTATAACTCTGCAATATGATAGGAAAATCATACAACTAGGTTATAAAAGTTCACAGCTGAAACAGTAGTGTTGTATGAATACTACTGTAATAACATCATTATAAACCAAGTACACCCCTTTGTTGTAACAGCATTCTACGATAGACCTTTTCGCATGATAATGTATCCTGCCACATTGCAAGAATTGTGCGAGAATGGTTCCAGGATCATGAAGAAGACTTCACTGAACTGCCCTGGCTACCAAACTCCCCAGATCTCAATCCAGTTGAGTACTTATGGGATGTATTGGACCAACAAGTTTACTCTTAAAAACCTCCATCACGTAACTTGCAGCATAATTACTTGTACCCTGGTACTCTCTTGAATCCATGTTGATCTTTTTTCTATCGCTAAGAGTTATTGCTAGCATTCCCCTTTCCATTGTACTCTGTGCGATTCTGAGTTGGCTTTCGAGTGGTTTTGTAATTTTCCAGGTTTCGCATCGAAACGTCATAGCTGGTATTATGCATTGATTGTATACTTTACGTTCCAAGCATATTGGCATTTTGCTTTTCAGTATGTCTCTATTTATACCAAATGTTTTCCAACCAATCATTATGCGTCATTTTATTTCGCCTGACCTAGGTAAATGTATTCCATAACTTCTTATTCTTATGGTCTTTTTCGGGACTTTGTCATTGAACATTACCTTTGTATTTGTTCTGTTCATGTTTAACCCTATTCTATGGCTTTCTCTATTTAGATCACTTAACGTGTTTTGTAAATCATCCGCTGTTTCTCATATTAATGCAATGTCATCACAAAATCTTAAATGGTTAAAATATTCTCCGTCTATATTTACCCATATTGTCCCAGTCTGTTTTCTGAGGGGTGCTTTCAAGGCTTGCTGTAAATATTTTAGATGAAATTGTATCACCTTGTCTCACTCCTTTTCCAATGTTTATCTTGTTTTTATCGTTATGAAGTCTATTTATCGCAGTGCCATTTTTGTATATATTCTCAATGACTTTTTATATAATTCTCGTTTATACCTTGTTTTCGCGTCGAGTTCAACGGCCTTTTCATAGTCTACATAAGCCAAACAAAGTGGTTTGTTGTATATTGATGTTTTTCTATTAGCTGGTTTAATGTGTATAGGTGATCTATTGTTGAATAGCCACCCTTAAATCCCACCTGTTCGCACGATTGGTTTCAATCTAGTGCTGGTTAATCTATATGAAGTATTTTCGAGAATAATTTGTAAATGTTAGGTAGTAAAGTAATAGAACGGTAATTGCCATGGTCTTTATCGTCTCCTTTCTTGTGTAGTAGGATCACTATTCCTAGGCAGGGGTTTTCGGGCACTTTTAAAGCTAAGTTAGGAAAATTAAACACTTTAAAAGCTTTTAATAAATTCTTCATATTCGAATTGAAGTTCTTGTTCTGATTGCAAAAGTGGGACGTTGTGTTAAGTGAGAATAACCACTGAGTCAGCCTGTTCATCTCACTGCAGACGGCTAATGTATATATTTGATGGAAATGGCTCGTCAAGAAAATAGGATCTTAATTGAACAGTTCTAGAAGCACACATGTGTAAAAAAAATCCATTCCTTTCGTTATATCGACGCTGTCTCTTTCGTTCCATCTCTTTGATCACGGAATGGTAATTGCAAATAAGTTCCGATTGAGTGCTGAGAGATCTTGTCGTGTGAAACGAACGTTTCACGTTTTTTTACTCTTTCTGTGAATAAAAGACCCTAAAAGCAACTGACAAGTTGACAACGTCAGAAGTGGATTCGTCGTTTTAATTTCTCTCTGCTAGGCGTTATTTTCGTGATACGCTAATCAGATTTGTTTGTTTAGCGTCTGTTTTCATGCTTTAGGTTAAACAGCAAACTACATATAAAAAAACAAGAAGCTAAAATTATTATTAGTAATAGTATTCTGTCGTTATTTTAATTTACGTCTGCCAACGAAGTAGGAGATGTATATGCATTCAGTCACATCTTTCCGCCTGTCGGTCTGTCCACACGATATCTCCGAAAGTACTCAATGGATTTCAATGAAATTTAGTAGAAGAATGGTTGAATTTTGGGGTGGATCCATTTTTCTTTTGTTTGAGAGATATTTTTCCGTTTGCTCTTTTATGTTTATGCATAGGCTCATGACTGTCTACACAGTATCTCCAAAAGTTCTCAATATATTTAATATAATAATTAATAATATTTTGTGGAAGGGTGGGCAATAGGCTACAGAAGAGGTAATTCAATTTTGGAGCGGATCCATGCACAATTGTCTATTTATATATGTCCAAACTACATAATATCTCCAAAAGAGCATGTTTGTCCACATGATATCTCTAAGAGTTCTCAATGAATGTCTATTACATTTTGTGGAAGGGAGGACACTAGGCTACAGAAGAAGTGATTACATTTTGTGGCGGATCCATACACAATTATCTCCCCCGTCGTAGTTATATCGCAAAAATGTCATGTCTGTTCGCATGATAACTCCAAAAGTAATCAATGAAATATTGTGGAAGGTGGGAAATGTGCTACGGAAAAAGTGATAAAATCTTGGGGCGGATCCATGCACAATTACTTCCCCTGACAATGGCGTTGGCAGAGGTGTGAACTCTCTGAGTGTTTTCTAGTTATAACTGTTACTACTAAAATTATTTGTGATTAATATATTTATTATGATTATCGTTATTGCTATATCAGTTTGCCATTAATATCATTATTATTTGCGGTGGTGATTAGTCTTTTATTCATTTTAGAATGTGTAAGGGAGACTTTAGCAGCAACATCTCTTTTCTATGGCATGACAATAAGTATATAAGATAACGGAACAGAAAGCAAGAGGAATCGGATAAATACTTTTTATTTCAAGCGCAAATGTGACATTAGTAGCTGCGATCAGTATTTAAACTCAGATCACTGATCAATTTTCTGAATCCTAATGACTAGATCTGGTTTCCGGGGCTATAGAGCGGCCTGTTAGACATTAAGAGAACTGCAGATTGTTACTTATAGCAGTTATTTGTTTGGTCAGATCCAAGCCTTTTGCTCTATTCCCAGAGGATCAACGTTCATACCCCATCGTGTTTCATTTTGTGCTACTTTTGAGATAATTTAGTACAATAACATAGTATATGATTTGAAGTTTCATCTTCATCAAAGATGCTCGCCGTTGATGAACACAAGAAGGCCATAATCAGGGGCGAGATAGATAAATCTGCTATGGCCGACCACATCTAGAGAGAGAACGGCGAGCATCTTCCTCTTTGGGAGGAAGTCCAGATTATTGACAGAGAACGATGTTGGAAGCAGTGAAAAATCAAAGATGCAGCTCACATCAAAATGTCGACTAAATGCATTAGCCAGACAAGTGCGGATTCCAACCCGATATGGCTTCCACTTCTCAACAAATCTAAACCCGACAAGACAAAGACACAGAAACACCCGGGCCATGCGCTATAAAGGCTACTCCCCTTTAAACACACTCAGAATTTACACCTGAAGAAGGCCGAAGAATAGATCGGTCGAAACGTCGTGTTTACAACACAAATAACAAGAAGGAGTTCAATCGTCCGAAGAACCATTTGAATATTTGCTATTTTGTTGTCTTGTCTAATTTGTTTTCGATGTAGTTTGTTCTAACACGCTTGTTCTGATTTAATGTTACTACTGACTCCATCTCCATTCCAAAGTGTCGTTTGGGCAATCATACCCAAGTCCTTTCACTTGAAATTCCATTTCTTATCTCCTGAATTCTCCAAAGTTGTTCTTCCTCGTTTTCGAAATTTCTAATACAACATTTGTTTTTTTTGTGAGTTTTATTTCGATTTCTCGCTGTCACAATTATTCTCTTTACTTTGCCGATATCAAACAAAGTCATCAATGCTGTCCCTCATTCTTTTCTTTTCGCATAGTGTCTATTGACACGGAGATATATGATTTTAAAACGATCATTACTTTTAGAGCTTTTTGATCCATTCTAGCTCTTCTCTAATCCAATTTAGGAAGGGTTCAGACGATCTTACTGTGGATACGGACGATGAATTAATTACTTGTATCAGACTTTTTATGTTTTGCTTCATCTCCAGAATCTTAGTTGTTCTGTGTTATCTGATTCTATAATTTAAAGATGTTCTAGTGGTCTTTTGCTTTTAATGTACTTATTACTTCATTGTTCTGTATTTGAATTACTTCTATTGATTATTGTTTCCTTTTCTGAATCGCAAACATTATTTTTATTCAACTTCTTTCCCAATAAATTAGCCAACCTTTTTTATAAGATTTGTTTTTCATGGTCTCAGGCTTGTTACGCTGGAGGTGTTTTATTGTTTCATATTTGTAGCATCCTTTTCCAGTAATCCCTTTAGGATAGCAATAATGAACAAGTTTCTTGTATTCTATCATCATTTTTCAACAGTCACATTACAACAGATCTATTAAAGGTGCACCTGCAAAAAAAAGACAACAAAACATTGGTAGCCACAAAAATTCCGGTAGTCTCCCTAAGGAGAATCTTCCGGATAAGAAACTAAAAGTTTCTTTCTGAGCACCATTTTTATCGGGTATATCATTATTTTTCATTACAATGACTGATTTTCTTAGGTCATGACAAACCCAGACAAGCTATAGCTGGAATACTGGTACAGGGATGGATCGATTCATTCAGAATTTCTGTTCACCTAAAGTACACTATTAGTCGCTGGGACTCCTGAAATCTTAAAAATATTTTTTGTGACATTAGAGGGAGATATATCATTATTATTATTTCTGCATTTGTCCAAATTTGGCCATGTTTGCCGGTTTTGGCCAGAAAGATCTCCAACTATCTAACAACTCTGTTGCTATTCCTCCTCCTTTTCAACGACCATCGTACCCTAACCCAGACATCGTGTCAAAGAAAGAGATACATTTTTCATGGAAGTCTGCTACCTTGACAACAGACGATCACATGCATATTTGCCTTTTATATGTATAGATAGCTTGTTACGCTAATAATATAATCGCGGGCACGCTTTGTCCCACACCCAGTGACATCATGACTTGCAGGCATCCCCCACTCCTGGAGAGCCGAATATCCGCTACAGCGAAGCTCGAAGAAAGCAAACAGACCTGGGACTAACGGCACCCACTAAATCTTCATATGCCAGTCTCCAGCCGACTAAAATCGAAGAAAGGTTTTTCCACAGTGGAGGGTAAACCAAACGGAACACCCCCACAAAAATACAGAATGGAACAATGGAAACGGGCGGAAGCAGGGACCCCACCGAATAATGCAATGCAATATACCATAGAAAGGCTGGAAGAGGGGGCACTGCTCACCAGAGGCGACTGGTGCACTCTGAACAGTGCGAGAGTTGGAGTCTGTAGTACGGGAGACAATATGATCAAGTGGGATTTGAGCACCAATGGTCCTGTGAGTGTGGTGAAAGAATATTGGACACTAAATACGCTCAGAGAATCTATCCACTCTCACCTGATCTAGCCAACACTGACCTACTAACAATTAATCACATTACACTAAAGTGGCTGGCTGTCTGTGTCGAAGGCCCTCTCAGTGGAAACCCCCAAAGTCATCGATGCAATCATGTCAGAGTTCTACAACATATCTATAATCTTAGCAGTTCCTTTATCAGGCTGCATAACGATCTGGAGCCCTTCCAGCTCGAAAGGCAAGGCGATACCAACTGACCCAAACTCTTAACAGCTTGCCTCGAAATGATCTTCAGGAATTTAGATTGGAAAAATAAAGGAATCAGAATTGATGGCGAATACCTTAGTAAACTCACATTTGCTGATTACATCGTCCTCTTTGCCGAGAACCTTCATGAACTGAAGAAAATGTTAGACTGAATGAAGAAAGCAAGAAGCTAGGTCTTCACATTACACTACAGTAGAACCAAAATCATGTGCAACAAATATTTTGAGGACAAAGACACAACGAATAAAACTGAAAACGCATACCAAGAGAAAGTAGGCCACTACATCTACCTGGAACAGAAAATCTCCATTAAATCATTAAAAGAAGAATACATCAAACGAAGAATTACCCTATGTTGGCAAGCTTTCGGCAGAGCAAGCCCAACATTCAAGAACAAAAAAGATCCCATTAGTTTTGAAAAGAAGGGTCTACAACCAATGCAGCCTCTCAATATTCACCAATGGAGTTGAAACATGGAACCTAACCAAAAGATTGGCTCTCAAACTAAGAACCATGCAACGTGCACAAGTAAGGATCATGCTTAACATCACATGGAGAAACAACAAGACAGCACAGTATATTAGAGAAATAAACAGTCAAAGAAAAGTCAAAGATATCATAAAATCCATTAGAAAACTCAAATGGCAATGGGCCGGCCATGTTGCAAGAATGGTAGACAACCACTGGACATCACGACTCACAGCATGGATCTCCAGAGATCATATGCGAAATTATGGTCGAAAGAAAATAAGATGACGTCAGGAAATACTGACTCCGCGACGCCCACGACCGAGGGGGGTGGCGGATCTTGGGGAAGGTCTAATTAAAAAATAAACTTTGTAACCGAAGACGATTTTAGAAACTCTGTCGATACTAAACGTCTTCTAAAATGCAGCATTCTCTTTCAATCTGAAAAGAAAATCGAGTGAAGTATAAAAAGCGTTTTCTTCTCGAAAAATAGAAATAAAGTACTTGACGAAGATACTTTATACTCCAAAACAATTGAGAACATCTGTGATAAGAATATCTAGAGTCAGGACCAATTTAAATAAATAATATGAATTTTCTAATTGAAGTCAAGCCGAGAGGTACTTGTCGCCCAGACTGTGAAGATTATCTGATGGCTTGCAAAAACGTGAATGTATTAAGAAATAGAAGTGTGGAAATTACTTTATAGTAAAAAAAGAAATAACAATATTTAAGCCTGGCACTGAGCTAGATTTGATTTATCTGCCGGAACATGTTACAGGCTCGTTAAAAGATATGGTCGGGTTGACATGATTTCCCAAATATAATAAAACACTGTCAACAATAAAGGTCGGTATAGGCACATATGGGTAAAAGTAACTCTGAGTAACATATTTTCTTGGATTTTATTCGAAGATTAATTATCTAGTATGTTTGTCATATGGGCTTTTATGCTCTCTCCCCCTCTCTCCCTATCTCCATCTCTCTTTCTATCTCTCTCTCCCTTCTCTTTTTATATATCGAGAGCAGACAACCAGAAGTGGCTATGTCTGTTCTTTGGCGAACAGTTGTTGTTGTCCCTTGTGCTAAGTGCCTATGCTGCCACGAGAGGTCATTTCCAGGCCAACACCTGTGCGGAAGTGGAAGTGACCCCAGTCACCTTAGGAAATATGCATATGCGTGGGTGTCCGAAAACAGGATATTGAACACACAAGCGTGGGCGTCCAAACCTGATAAAAGAAAGATACCGGACACCCTGACGGAAGCTCAGAGACAGAGAGAAACTCAGGACTCAGAGCAGAGAGCAGAGAAAGACATCAGCCGGGCCTGGAAGGCACGAGACCGGTGGCCCTGTTGGGGACAGACTGTCGGTTCGCATTATCTCCCTTCACTCTCCACCACGAAAATGTATCTTAAGAAATAAAAATATATTTTCATATTTTTACAAACAACTTTCGAGTCTTCCTTTTTCCGGTTCAAGACTTTCATCTCACGATACAACATAGGCACACATGGATAACGTCAAGTAATGATTCAGTAAGTGCAAGCATGTGTTGCAAATGATTTGAAATTTAAAAAAAGGAGACTTTGAGCTCAAGGATATAGAATGCTCTGAAAATGCCCAGAAGCTGAAAAACTGAACTGGAAGAATATTTAAAGGAATATGTAGCACAAACAGCCAGGTCGAATTGGGATCCCAAAACGGCCCAGGCAAACATCTAAAAATCGATCCATTATTGTATGCAAGCGGCCGTTCAAGATCATTATAAAATGCATATGTCCATTACACAAATGACTGTTCCCGACCAGAAACGACTATATCTCATTTAAACAGCTCTTAAACAGTTTGGACGTAACCATTTCTGGTTGTCAGCCCTCGATATATTAGTTATTGTGTACCTAGTTGATGTCTAAATTCGGTGTATACACCAGAGCACTAAATATGTATGAACAAGTTGAACAACAATGAAAAAAAGGTGTTGTCGTCTGCAGCTCCCATAATTTGAAATAGCGGTCAATATTACATTAAAAAAAAACAGAATAGAATATATGAAAAATACAGCCGGTAAATTACATCATTTCACTATATTTAATTATTCATCATTGTTATAATATTTTTATATAAATTTCAGGCGAACCACGACATAGAAAGAATAACAAATATACATTTTAAAAATACCGGAATAAATCGATAAAAATTATGAAAAGTCTTTTTAAAAAAGAATATCGATTGAAAAAAAAAGAGATCAAAAGTCTGAATTATAATTAATCGAATAAAACTAAACATTTGCCGAAAAAAAATTATTTTACTTAATTTTACTGTTTATTTAATCCCAAAGTAAGAGTTCCGTTCCAGCAGTTCCTGGATATTATTCTAAAAACGGTAAACATAATTGGTATCTCGAGGGATATATCTGTAAAATGTGTAAAACTCAACGAAAGCATGATTATATAAAATAGATAAATCATCAAATTAAAGGTGGGGTAGGAATCATATGAAAAAGAATTATTCTTCTCCGAAATTTGGAAAAGAAAATTATTTTTATAACAATTCGTCCTTTAATAAATAAGTTTCGAAAATTGTATTAAAATCGAATAATACGCTGATTTTTGCCAGATTTTTAAATTTCTCACGTATCAAATATCACGCTGAAATCTTCGTCCATTTTGTTCATCATCATCATCATCATCATCATCATCATCATCATCATCATCATCATCATCATCATCATCATCATCATCATCATCATCCGTTATAAGTCCACTGCTGGACGAAGGCCTTTCCCATCTCCTTCCATGACAACCTATCTTGTGCTAATCTCTGCCAAGTCTTACCGGCAAACTTTTCTATCTCGTCCCTCCATCTTGTGTCTGGCCGTTTCCTACTTCTTTTACTATCCCATGGGCACCAATCTGTTAATCTTTTCCCCCGTCTATTGTCATCTCTTCTCGCTAGGTGGCCGGCCCATCTCCACTTTTGTTGTTTAATTAGTTGTATAATATCCTTTACTCTAGTCTTTTCTCTGATCCATGTTGATCTTTTTCTATCTCTTAGCGTTACCCCTAGCATTGCTCTTTCCATGGCTATCTGTGCAATTCTAAGTTTTTCTTTTCTGCTCGTTTGGTTAATTTCCAGGTTTCGCATCCATAAGTCATGGCTGGTATTTTAGCAGTAAATAATTGCTAAAATGTTCTCTCTATCTCTGATAATATCCTTCGACTAAAGATGAACAATAAACTCTCGCACGCAGTAGATATTTACTAAGCTTAGCTTACTTTGGCACAGGATGAAATGATGCGGGGTAAATAAAAGGCAAGAATATAGATTTATGCTAATATTCTAAGAGGAGCTTCTGTGAATTCCAGGGATCATTCAACTGAAAATCTCCGTGGGAATTCTGACAGCCTATACGAATGCAGGTATTTTATCCGATTCACACAAATTCAGGTGTTTTTTTTCGTTCAGGGATTTTATCTGATTTATACAAATCTGGGTGTTTATCGGTTTTGTCGCAGGAAAGAAGATACGTACTCGAGATAATTCAATACATTATCATTACAACACCTATTTAAAATAAGACCCAGATGACACAGCAAATTACCTCCGGAAATTTGAAAATAACACGACTCTGTCTTTCTCGCCTCTTCCCCTGATAGTGTTCATCATTATTTGGAAGTGGATTAAATTTCACCAATTCTTTTCTTATGCCAGACAAACAAAGCCGCTGCTGGTGTCCAGATTGTAGGGAATCCCAAGGTACACTTAGAGTCTGGAGTAATATGTCTCCAGAGGATAAAGATAGCTCAAACGTGATTGGTCTGATATTTCCGTCATTATCCATCACGTAAATATATGTCTGTCCATTATGCACAAAAAAGCTCTAATAGGCACCCCTCGTGTTTGTGGAATGCCGTCGTGCAAATAACGTTTGTGCGCAAGTGTTTCTCTTGCCACTGTTTGTCTCTCTGACATACTATCCGTGTCAACATAAATTTATTGTACTCTGCAGCGTTGTCCGTATAAGAAAGCATAAATTTTCGGCTAAGTTGTGTCATATCCACCGGCAAAAGTTTCGCTCTGCTGTGATGTGTGAACTTTATGACAAGTTTGAAAGTGTCCGTTATTCCGCTGTCTGGAAAGTTTTGCCAGATTGAGGAGAGAACATCAACTTTCAGTGCGTACAAAAGCCTCCGTTTAAAAGTGACCATATCTCAGCCTAGACAGATTTATTGCAGGCATTACTTACGAGTTATATACGTGTATAAGATGTATACACTTTATATTGTAAACGTTTCTTTGCTGGAGATATCGGCATTGGAAAATGGCTACATTTCTTCTTCACTGGCACGAAATTTAAACATTGATCGGTGTTGACCAAGAATGTACGGAAAATTTAAAGATTTAGTATTATCAGGAACATTATAGATATCCTTGCAAGTTCGTTTACAGAGTCTGAATGTAGAGTTCGAATCCACTTAACAACCGAAATTTGAGTGCCAAAACTGTTAAGCCATGTTTAGTACGGAACAAGGCTATATTGAGAGGAGTAATGGGTTTAGAAGGAGTGGGTTACGCCAATTCACTATCGGGGAGGATCTGACTGCCTAGAAAATCTGCGTTCGAAATCCTTGGTTTTTACCTGGCTCGAATTCCGACCTCTGGCCCCGGTGGAAAATATCTAACTATTTCAGCCACGAGGTAGGCTAGGGCACTGTTTTACTTTCTCGGGAAATTGGAGCGACACCATGTTTCAAAAAGGGTTGATTCGAGCAAGTCTTGGCAAAACCAATACCTACTAGTATGAAACCAGATGAATATTGAAACCCGAATATAGCAGAATCCTAATGGCAGCTCAACAAGGAGGAAACTTGAGACAAAGATTTGAAATTATTAGGTTGATACAATGGTTCTTAGCGCTATGAACTGCGTTAGAGAAATCTTAGAAGTTACTTTGAAATTTAATCGGCTATTTATTGCTTGTGCATGTATATTCTTTAAGAATTTGTTTGAGGAAAAATGATAACTTACTGTTGGTAAATATTATGGCTGATTACAAAATGCACATTCGACACTGTTTACTCTTCATGTTTGATCTGATAAAGCGGTAGCTGGGGGAATGGATCAGCGAAGCCTATGTTAAGGATTCAGTAAGTGCAAGCACGTGCTGCAAATGATTTGAAGTTTTTTCTTGTAAAAGGAGACTTTGAGCTCAAGGATAAAGAATGCTCTGAGAATGCTCAGAAGCTGAAAAACGAACTGACGGAATATTTGATGGAATATATAACACAAACAGCCATGGATTGGGATCCCAAAACGGTCCAGGAAAACATCTAAAAATCATCCATTATTGTACGCAAGCGGTTACCATTCCCGGGTCCACAAAGTATTGCTTGAGATCCGTGAGTTTGTGGAGTAGGCAAACCTTTCAAAAGCCAGAGGTCCGTGGTAACATTCATTTAAATAAAAGTGGTACTTGGTAATGAAAATGTTTGGATCCATTGATGTAGGTTATGATTCTGGCGAGCGCAGCGATCCTATACAGCTGTGGGTTCACCATTGGTTATTAGTAATAATAGGGACATTTTGAGGGTATATGAAATGGATATTAGAACATATTGTAAGATCAATATTAAGTACTGTACGAGGAGCGTTTATCGGACACTTTAGCATAAACTCAATTTGTGACAATATATGGATTTTAAAAGTCCCCTTGAACCCATAACATTTTAGATTAGAATATGAACATTAAGTGTAAACACGTTTTGGGTGGCAGTACTGATTCCAGTTCTGTAGATCCCTCATTATTATTAATTCTGGCATGTCAGTTCCATAATATCAGCATATATTAATATTGCAACTTAAGCTCCCGTCTATTTGGCGGATGATAACAAAAATATCTGACTGAAATTTTAAAAGTTTATCATAAATAACTAAAAAAGAAAATTAATAAAACTATAAAATGCTACTATAATTACTACAATAAATGATATACCGTTCTGGGAGCTAAATCCAACTCATAAAACCGGCCAATCAAAGTTTTGTGAGTTTGAGGACATTTAAATAGGATTAATTTATTCAAAATGCCAGTCGAGAATGGGAGTATTGTGATATTTATGTTAGCAACGATTTACACTAATTAAAATTATTTCTTACAAAATACGCTTTTCATAAATAAATACATTCATGAACGAATAAATGCCGAAAATCCTAATCAAATCCAATAACCAGTTGATTTTTGGTATAAATAGAAATTTAATGTATTTTTGAAAATAACATATTGATTTTCAGATGTCTATTTCATATGGTTAAACACGAAGGTAATGATTTAACTAACCTAACAGACAAAAAGTAAGCATCCAGTTTAGCATTTTACTTACATTGTAAATCGACCCCTCCTACCCCCCAAAATAACTAATTTTTCTCAAAAATCAAACATTTCCGGAAGAAATGAATACATTCATTCCAAACACATACAAATACAAGAGAATTGTATTTTTTCCTATGAAAACACTTCTTTAGAATTCTCTTGCCCGGCCGACCTAGTGTACATAGAAAGTACACAAAAAAGTACACAAAAAAGGTTTGGGGACCGCACTATTTAACTTGTACCTTTACGTTTTCTCCGCACTGAAACTTATTTTGGCTCTCGCCTACAAGGCCTGGAGGTCAGGACATCATTAATTTGATTATACAGTTGATAACCTCCGACATCAGTAATTTGATAACCTCCGACATAATTACATATACAAACACCTACAACTCAGAGCCGTACTTAAGGCAGTGCATTGCAGT
>VCCN01006590.1:454808-465290 GCA_006491835.1 Architeuthis dux
TATACGCATGCTAAGAGTAAAGACAAGCACACTCACATAGAAACCGAAATTACTTCATGCTAGACTGCATCGAATAAAAAGTTATTCCAAGAAGCTCCCATAGAATCTTAAGAACATCCCATCATATATTCCCAAAATATGCCCAGGAATATCTCAAGACCGTAGCAGAAGAACTCAAACAACATGCAATCACATATTTCGAAGAAGCTAGAACGATAAGTCAGAAACTACGCCACAGCAACCTCATTACAAACACAGAGGAAAACACACTGAAACGTGGAATCACTGGAATAAATAATACACAAACTAGAACATAAACTCACATCCCTATGCACAAATAGTAAATGGAAAGACATCGGACGCAACGACCTCATACAAAACATATCGAACACCACATTCCACAACACCGAACTTGAAGCCCTCAGTTTCGGCTTAAGATTTACCACGGGTCTGAACAACAACAACAACAACATCATCGACATAATCTCTAGAAAATACAGTCACACAGACACAGATTTCGTCAAAGGTTATATACAAGGGATCGTATCTACCATTACCAAAACGGACAATACCGACACCACCATCGCCAGAAGACACATCCAAACCCTAAAGAAAATAGTGAACAATGACAGAATAGTAGTCACCCTCTCTGGCAAAGGCGGGGGTGGTCGTAATTATGGACACAAACACGTACATAAACAAAATCAATTCCCTACTAAACGACAGCAACACCTACACCAAAACAAACAGACAAACTATCCACAACGAAACAGAAAAGCATACAAGAAAATACTAGAAAATGAAACCCAAACCTGGTCCACAATTATCTAACACCTCCCAAGAATCCCCCAATTATATGGACTACCCATGACACACAGAAAAGACGTACCGATGAGACCCATCACATCAAGCATAGGCAGCGCCCCTCACAAAATAGCGAAAGACACAGCCCAAATATTAACCCCCTCCTAAGAACAATCAGTCCTTTGCACCTCAAACACTCGGGGTACTTAATCAACAAACTAAAAGACATCAACATGATAGATAAATCCCTAGCCAGCATAGATATCAAATCACTATACACCAACGTACCAGTAAAGAAATGTCTAAATAAACTCAAACTTCACCTAAAAACATCTAAACTAAACCTACCCCTATCCATAGACAAAATTATCAAGATATGCACACTCTGTGCAAATCAGTGCCACTTTTTCCCCCTTTTCCCTACCACTTCCGATAAGATGACCCCGCATCGTTTGCGGCAGGACCACCACCCGTTTCTCCACCGAGGGTTTTCTTCACCGCCGTTACTCATATCCAACCCGCAAACCACGCACCTAGATCGACACATAGACGCAAACCACACACCCAAATTCACACACGCACACAAACCCACGCGAACGCACGCACACAAGACAAAAAAGACTTACCACCACAAAGAATAACCCCACAAGCACACATTCTCTGTGACTATATGTGCACAGTATGATAAAGTTGTGTTATATTCTGGTTGAGGTAGCAGAACCGTCAAATGAAAGATGTCGACGAACTTGTGTTGAATAAAGTATTGTATTTACATTAAGTACATGCGAGGAGAATCCTGCTAGACTAATTGACACCTAGCCCCAAGCGAGCTACTGCTTATAACCCACCACGATGGACGATTCCATTCCACAGATTAGGGTAATACACAACAAGTTGTCTAATTAAGAATGGCATGGCTGTATTCACAAACACTGTACTTTAATGTAACACCTTAGCTAACTCTTGGCTCTCGCTTGCTACCCCTTTTCTCATTCTTGCTGCTAGTTTGTAAAACTTGGAAATAACTTCTTTGTTGATACGGTAACAAAACACAACGAACTAAAACTCGCGATCTACTGTAAACAACCCCGGCTTCTATAATATGTTGTTGTTGTTGTTGTTGTTGTTGTTGATGTTGTGGCTAAAAGCACTTTGTTTAAGATTAGCTTACATTTAACCTTTTCACGAACAGCAAGTATTATGTGGCCTTTGAAAGCAAACAAACTTTTTTTGCTCCAGGCTCATTTGGAGATCTCAAGAATCAGAAGCCATGCAACATCTACAAAGCGAATTGCAATTCGCGTTTGTATCTGTTTTTCTTATGTTCGTAGCATTAGATAAGCCGAACAGAATATTGTTTCTCTCGCGTCATTGAGCGGATTGGCTTAGTAAACTATTGACTTGTAGTTGTAGTTTGATAGATTACAAATAGTTTAAAACAACAGAAGTCTCTTCGTAATCCTATATCCAAGTTAATTTGTGACGTAAAAAATCCAATCAACCATGAGACAGAAATTGCATCTTTGTTGTATCGTGAGATCCTGGTCGACAATATTGTTTCGTAGATACCTCGTCGCCGAAATAGTTTATTATAGAATTTCTCAGAACTAGACTTGAGTCGTTTTGGCTTTGCTCACCACAACTAAGACTACGGTAACTAAAACATTAGCATATGTTTAATAAGAAATTGGTTGGTTCCGAAGCTATCTCACGCTGATGAGATATGGAACATTGTCAATTTTAAAACGGCAGAACCCACACACATTTGATTAGAGACACAAATTGTCCAGTTCAATCGGCCTATTGGCGTAAGCACTAGGGCATGCCCACTGACCATACTTCTAGTACAATGGATATGTTCCGTCTAGAAGTCATAATTTGGTAATTGATGAATATCGTATAGTACTTTCATATCTATTTGATGTTTTAGAGTAGGGACAGTTCACAGACCCAAAGACTAGAGCCTTGTGTTGATACGGAACATTGTTTGGTCAGATTCCTCTTGCTTTATGACAGATCTCGAGTTATCCTTTTTATATCACTACTAGAATGATATGCCATAGCATATTTATTAATGGAATCGCTATTCGTGAAAAGTGCATAAACGTACGTTTCGGTTAAACAGCCATATTCTTCTATTGATAATGTACATAACATTCTCGCATGAATCTACTTATATAATGAACTGTGTGATCTTTTTCTGTTTCTCTGTCCGTGGCATTATCTAGATTCTTGAATTTAGAAGTTTTTGTTATTTGAATTGTTAGAAATACAAAGAACATCTAAGAAAGAGTCTCATACGTCTACGTGTGGAAGAATAGCGTCAGGCGACCGCCTGCTTTAGCCTTTTGTATCTCTACTATCCATGTATACTACCTGTGATATTATGGGAGGGTTTAATAAACAAAACTTTCATTCACTCTAAACTTTAGGGACACAGCACATTTTAGTCATAGGAAAATAGGTTTTATTTTAGTACCGATTGAATTTGAACTCGGTATACGTAGGCAATGTTTCGGCTTTTGATCGCTTCCCACTGACTTTACAACTACACCTCAATACCTTCGCTTATCTTTTGTTCCTAATTCTATACCTAACATTTGTTTGGACGAGTTTCAGCACTCAATCTGTATGTTGTGCTTTGAAAATCAGGAAGAAATAGTTTGTAAGTTCTCAGGAATTAAGACGGTTATTACTGACAGAATAGAGCTCTAATATGTATAGTACGGACCCAAGCCCTATAGTCCAACCTTCATGTTTCCAGAGGCAAGACCGATTAGCAGTTTAGTTGGATTATCAGATGTCATAGGTCACAGGGTTACACGTCTAGAACAGTGTTTCTTAAACTTTTTCAGAGTCGTTGACCGTTGAGTCTTTCTCCCTTGACCAGGCCCGTAACAAGAAGTGGGGGAACTCATCTCTTGACATGTATTCCTACCATGGGGACTATATGATGTTTAATTCCCTATAAAATTAAAATGTCCCACTAGCTTTTCTTAAGTGATTATGTTATTCAATTCTTTGAACATCATAAAAATATGTACAGAAAATTAGGAATGATAAAAATCAAGAACTGAAAAAAGCATTTTCTAGTTTACATAAAATAAAATAGTTACTTGTTATCAATGACTAGGATGTTCCTATAGTTCGGTGATAACCTTCTCAAACCGAGGTTCTATTTTAACTAGCAATAATGAATGGACATCCTGAAGTAAATTCCGTTTCTTGGTTTTCAATTCAACCAAGGTCGAAAATCCTTGTTCCGACAGGAAAGTTGTTGTCATCATTACTAGTGGTTGAAGGGTCTTCAAGGCAATCAAGTTGTATTCAGGTAAAGCAAGTTATCTAGCCGAGTAGTCTCCATAGTAGGAGTACATCTCAAAAGATGATTTTTGAGTGAAATCATAATGAGGCTCCATTAAGACTTTTGGCATTTCCCCCAGATCCTCAGAGTATGTGGCTGATGATAAAAGAATTAACTATCCACATCTGAATTTTCCAATTCCTGCAGATGCTTCTTAGGAAAATATGTTTCAAAATTTCTAGACAGAAATTGCAGATGGTCAGAAATTATTTCCTTCAGTCTTTTTTCCAGATCAAATGGTTGTTTTATTCCCACTCACACCCTTTGAGAAAGCCTTCCAAAATGTCGGGAAATTGGAGAAATCCCCTTTATGAATGTTACTATGCCATTTGGTGATCTCCATTTTCATGTCTTCTTTTTTCTCAAGGACGTCAAAGATGTCACCTCGTTTAGCTTGACGTGACAGGTTGAGCCGATTCAAATGCTCAAAAACAGAAATCATGTCACACAATTTGGCCAGCCAAAGATCATCGTTGAAATGCATTGCTTTCACGTCATTTTGGTCAGTAAGAAATACGGACAGTTCATTCTTCAGGGACAGTATTCTTTCCATGACTCTTCCACGTGACAACAATCAATCCTTAGAATGCAGTAACAGAATCGTGAGATCTGCAGACATATCCTTGCATAGCTCTGAAAATAGTGGGTGAATAGAATTGCCAATTTTCACCACACCTTACAACAATTCTTCCAGTTCATTTATCTGATAATTGCGACAGATGTTAGATTTATTGGCAACCAGTGCTTCTCGATGTAAACAGCAATATGAAAAAGTACAATTCTGGGATTTCTCTTTGATGCGAGTGTGTGTTTTTCCACCATGACTGCAGCGACACATTTGCTCCAAGATAAATTTTCATTTTCTATCTTGGAGAAAATCATTTCACCTGTTGTTTGCTGTTAATTCTCCAATGTTTTTCTCAATCTTCGATCCGGGAAACGACAATACACATTGAGTTGTGCATCGTTCTTAATGTCAGTGGTTTCATTAAACTGCAGAGCGAAGAATGGTGATTCGAACGGTTTCATCAACAGCTGATGATTCAGATCTTCAGCAACCATATTAGATTTAAGCTTCACTTTGTCAATGGACAAAGAAATTTGCGCTACATTATACACTGCTTGCTTTCCACCATGCAATAGATTGGCAACGATTTTCAAACTCGGTTTGACAACTTTCTCAGCCTCTGTGGCTTTTTTTCTTTCATGCGCTATTTGAATAGAGGCAAGAAGAAGGGGTTTTTTGTTGCAGTGTCTTTTTTCACACTTGAGTGGAATAAGTTTTGCTGCTTCAACAAATAATCAATAAGTGTTTTTGAAAAACTGCATGGGCTTGTTTTGATGAATTACATGCTTTGTCCGAAAATGCCTTGGCAATTTCGCAGGAACCAATCACTGGTTGCTATATATAACACTGCCAAACATGCACCGAGCTTAGGGCGTAGGGGTTGTTATTCGTTCCACTTTCCTTTTTTACGTATTGAGGAGAAAGAAATTTGGTCCTGGTATTACCTCTTCAGACTGAGGTTTTCATTGTCCGTCATCAAGGAACGTGTCTCCTGAAATACCTCCTCTTGAGCACTGTTTGTTTCACGTTTTTCATAGAGGAACTACTTCCATCTGCGTACTTTTCCTCTACGGCTGTTTTTTTTAGATACTTCAACAAAGATATAGTTCTTAATCTGCAAGCCAAACAATCATTTTTGTATATACTACTGTTAAACAAATCGATAAATACAAGGCCATATGCATGTTTCAAACAGGTAAATGCATAGGTAATAATCAGTGGCGGTCCAGTTCCAGTTTCAAATGCATAGGGTAAGCGCTAATAAGCTCGTAGTTGGTCTTTGATGTCTTGAGACATTTCATTGATCCTCTCACGGTATCATTTGATAAGGATTTGGGAAAACTTGTTTCGACTATCCTTCGCTAGAATGTGCTCTGATGCAAGCTGTATCCTAGGTTTTATGAGAGTCTCTCTGATGATGATATGACTCTTTGCAATCAACAGCGAAATCTCATAGGAAGCCTCAAAATCATCTGTAGTCTGTTGCCGAAATGCTCCACTGCTGTCCATCTGAGCTTGCTTTAAGTACTGCCTTTTTGTTTCAAAGAATACTCTTGTATTGTGAGATAGAAAGAAGCTTCTGGGAAATTCATGATCTGATACCGAGATCATCCATATCAGACTAGTTTACGCAGATTTAATGCAATTACAATTTTCATATCAGTCATGGCGGCCATCTTGAATTTTCAATGACTTGCATCTATTATCCAAATGGCAATTTCCAAAAACTATGGATGATAAATAAATTCAACTAATTATGTCCTCAATATCATATTATATCCATTGCTGATAGGAATATTGAACTGAAAACAATTGTCACTTACAGCCATTTCGAAATGGCTGCCATAGGCGACATATTGAAAATTCATAATAGCTCAATATTCAAATTTGTTTTGAATGCATTTGGCTTTGATTCACACCTCTAACTTTCATTCACCCTTCGTTCACCCCTCTAGTTTCGTTCACCCCAAAGATAATTCACCCCTTTCAGAAACACTGGTCTAGATTACCCAGCAAAACACTTCTGACGCCCTCATCATACACCTATCCTATAATTTGATTCCCATAGATTGACAGGAACACGAACATAGTAAATCTGAAGAAAACGGTTTTTATTAAATTGTGGCCGGATGAAAACACTGCTGTAGGTCTGACCACAGTACTTGTACCTGTACTAACACACCTCAAAAGACTGGGGTAGTCTTTTAATAATTAGATATACATACTTGATTTCACCCATTATTATTATTGTTAATGTCGGAACTATATAAACATTCAGATCACATAGCTATACTCCTTAAAATTATACAAGTCACGTAGACATTTTATTCTTTTGATCCCCTAGGATTGCGTTGAAATGATGTCATTAATATATATTAGGAAAAAAAGAAACGTTTTCAATGGTTAGATGAAAAGATAAATATGTTTATTTTTAGTATGGTGTCAACAATTATTTCAAGGATACTGTAGCCACAAGTGAAGAAGCGAAATCATTCAGTTATCGTTCTTGTTGAGATCGTTCAAAACGTTGAGCCTGAAGGAACTAAACGTTTTTGTGACTCGATAAATGACAGCGTCTTCGACCTTCTCATTCCATAGTCTTAATTAAACCCTGAGCTATATTTTGAAACCAGACGTACGATTGTCCACTCAAGTGTTTTCTGTCTGCATCACCCTGGATGGTCAGTTTATTAACAAACCAATCAAATTACTTTGTGTCAAGCCATTGATGAAAGAGAAAATTATCAGAATGGGAAGGTATTGAGAACGCATAGATTAGTGAACAAACATTAAGTAGGTACACAGAAAATACAGGAATAACGGACGGAGGGAAGAAAGTTCTTTTGTCAGTATTACTAAGAAGAGTTGATCAATACAACACTTTGAACCAGTGCTACTTCTATCAATACTATTAGATCGATGTAAACATTTCCAGCATTTTTTGACAGAATCTATTATTCATATCAATTCATAGCATCCTTATACAATCACCAGAGTATCTTCCTTGGCTTTCTATGGCCATCCGCCACTCAGGATACATTCGATAATCAGTTAAGATATTCATTTACAAATAATTCTGTTAGAAGAGACAACGTTTGATCATATATACCGGGGATTAAATCACACAGTGTAGTGTTCGGTTGTATGAAAATATGTATTATGCATAGAACCTAACAGGTTTGTTCATAAACTGCCTGAAATCCAATATAGTTAACCATTCAACATGCAAATTAACGAATACTTCAACGCGTTAATCCCAATCATAGCCATCAATACTGAATGAGCCACTACAGGTCCTTATCCCGATAAAGGACGATGTGTTACACAGTCACTCGTCTAGTGTACCATACAGCAACGATTAACATAGTCCCTTAAGCCGTTTCTGTGCTCTGGAGTGCCGTGAACGTGGCATTGTGCCAAAGTTGGAATAATCCAATGGATATCCACAAATTCACCAAATGTTTATCACTGCCAAAATCTATCGGATTACATAGCTGCGTGATTCAATGATCAGTTTCTGATCACACTTTACGTGAACTTTGACAAACCTGACAGAAGCCCACACTTCATTAAGTGAAGATCGAACTCGCTATAACTGGCTTGCGAGACCAGAATATTTAAAAAGCTCAAGACCTAATCATTGTAATTCCTTTGTGCAGATTTTTCATCGGCAATTTTAAACAACCCCGGCATACAAGACTAGCAAAAAAGATTACAAACTATAACTGTATAAATCCGCTGATATAACACTTGTCAGCACAGAGTGGTGTTATGCTCCTGTGAATAACTACCTCAACCTGAGCAGATCGCAGCTGTTTCGTGTACCTATCAATTATTAACACTGACGCATTCCCAAATTAATAACGACATTCGAGCAATCGTAGTTACACCAAGACGGTATTAACAATCGCGCAGAGAATGATAAGTTGAATAATGCAGGAATAAGAACCCATCGTTCGTTCAGCTCTCCTGCATATCGGTGTATCAGTGCGTAACGAAAGGATACGCAACTGTCTTTGGTGTCAGTTCCGTTTACGCCAATAATTGTAAAAATAACGAGAAACGCGTTGCTTGACAAGCCTCGAAGAACAGAGCCAGTAGACTTTGCAAACCGAATTACACGCCTGTCGGGTTAATATCACTGGCGCACCATACCTTATACTTTTGCACATGTTACAATAAGTGAATCATCTAATTTCCAATGAGGTAAAATTAAGTCTCTTCCTTCGAACCCACCGTCGCCTTTGAATTGATAGAGTCTTTTATAAAAGAATCTCAAACAATGAGAAGAGATGATTGGTCGAATACAATCTCGCAGTTATGCCAACACGCTTCTTTTTCCATCTCCTTTTTTTCGTAGTAGATGGGTAACTATTAGAAGGTCCCGACTGGAGCTGTTTGAATAAGGGTGGGTGAAGGCGCAGTCCACAACCAATCTTTGTCTGAAAGCCTACGGTGAAGTAAAGACACCATTTCTTTATATTTGGAAGAGTGATTCTTATCATGCTTTTAGGGGATCAGTAATGGACGAGAAACCATAAGACAGATTTTCTTTACGATAAATACATTCACTATGTTCGCACTATCTCTCAACTTCGTGCTATCATCTCAGAATTCATTTACAGTCTCTGAAGAGGATGAACTTTTCTATTCAGGGAAATTTTGTTCATTCAGACGCCTTTTACCTATCAGAATCTTTTGTGTTTCTTTCGCTATATTGAATTTTGGATGTATACTAATGCTACTAAAGCATTTAAGTCACCTCAACGTAGTCACTTTCTATACCTGCTCCCAGACAAAAAAGACATGTCTTATTTAGTTTAGTAACTTTTTATATGGAATATCAGAGAAGAACGTTTTTTTCTCGCTTTGCCCAAAGTTTGTGAAAGTAAAGTTAATGCATGAATTAAACATTTGGTAGCCGAGAATAAGAAATCTGATTAAAAATGTTCTATGCGTAGTGCAACCAGGTTAAAATTAAGAGACTGATTTATTTTTAAATTAAAAAATAAATATTTTAATAATTGCCCTTACGCTTGCTCCGGCATCAGCTGTTCCTATCCGGGCTTCCCACATCACACGTTTCTGTTGTCTTCGCTTGCATTATTTGAAATAGACTTAGAGTCAACAAGCACCCAAAGTGGCGTCACTCACTTGACCATCCTCGCTTACGGCACCTAATATTCCCAAGCATTCACCAATGTTGCTTAACTTCGGTGATCACACGAGAACCGGTGTATCAAACGTGATTTTGCCCTATGCCTTATTTTTAAAAAAAATATGATTATTAATAATACTAATTTGTCTGACGAAAGAACTCAACATCCTATGAGGAAATATACAGGTGTCTTTCGTCAATAAGTACTGAGCTTTTTAAGCATATTTCACTGCGAATATTAAATGTCTGGTATTTTTTTACCAGTAGAAAACTTTAAGGCAGAATTAATGTCTAGAATTTCAAAGTACGTACTTGACACAAATTAATATTTGATAAGCAGCAATAATTTCTCTTTGGCTCCAAAAAATGATTAAAATCTGGAGTGATTTCGAGAGAGAGAGAGAGAGAGAGAGAGAGAGAGAGAGAGAGAGAGAGAGAGAGAGAGAGTAAAGATGGCATATTAAACATTAAAAAACGAGGTGAGATAAAAATGCAGACAGGTATTCAGAGAAGGAAAAGCTCCAAAAATGGTTAAAATCTGCAGTGACTTCTAGAGAGAGAGAGAGAGAGAGAGAGAGAGAGAGAGAG
>VCCN01006590.1:606202-616821 GCA_006491835.1 Architeuthis dux
GGTGTAATTATTCGTATTGCCATTTTCCCTTCTTTTCCCTGCCTACCAGTTTTTTTATGATTTGGTTTGTGAGTTCTTTTTTCATGAGTTTTATGGGTGACTTTTTATCTCTTCGTCATTCTTCCTTCCTTCCTTTCTTTTTTCTTTCCATCCGAGACTTTTGGACAGTTTTGTTGCAAGCCACTGGTAAATTATATTTTCTTTCTATCTATCTTTCTTTCTTTTTTCCTAATTGAGATATTCCCAGTGTTGTTGTCAGCCATTGCTAAATTATAGTTTCTTACTATCTTTTTTTTTATTTCCGTCTTTTTCTTTCTTTTGTTCTTTCGTTCCTTCTTTCTTTCTTCCTTCCTTCCTTTCTAGCTTTTCTCTTATATCTATCTTATTTTTGTCCAGTTGTTTGTTTGCTTGTTTGTTTGTTTCTTCCCTTCTTACTTTCATCTACCTCACTACCAGCTGAGCCAGAGATGTGGCGTGCGATACGCCAGTTCATAAGAGAATTTCCCGTGAGACGTAACTCTGATTTCCGACGATAGACAACAAATGTAGAGTCACACAATCGAAAGATAAGATTTACAAATTTGCTTGGCCTTTGAATTCCAAAAAGAAAATTGTTTTTATTTTTATCTTCAACTTGCAATACTTTCCTTACGTGAATAGTTTTTCCCTGTTCGTTCTTTTGACTTCAGTCTGTACCATTTATGTTCTAACGCGTCTCATACCTACCAGTATTTAATATGCACGTAGTTACTGAATTATTCCTTCTAGATATATGAAAAGTTATTTTATATTAGAGAAGAGTGAATGTCATATCAATATGTAGGACCCCATTATTCTGTCTGCACAGCTTTATGGAAGCCTGTCTTGAATTCAAAATGAAGTTAGATTTCATTCAAACTATTCACTACTTTACAATAAATCTTTTTTGCGTTTTTCCCTCTTTTCTTTGGTCTTCATCTTTGTTCTTCCTTTCTTCAAACTATGATTTGGGGCTTTTATTTCTTTTTCTAGTTTTTCTCTTTCTTTTCGTCCATCTTTTTCTTTGCAAACCTCTTCTCCTTTGTTTAGGTTTCAATCTTTATCGAAACGGCTCATTATTTATTGTGCTTTTTCTCTTGCGTTAATATCTTTTTTGTTCTATCCTTTCTTTTATACGTCACTATCTGCCACTATTCTGTCTTTCGAGTTAATGTTTTCTCGCTAATTCATCCTTTCCTTCAAATACGCTTCTCTCCCTATGGTTCTTTTTACGTTCTCCATCGATATTCTATATTCATCTTTGCCCTTTTTGACTACCTGACATTGGCACACTTAGAGCTTTCTTCGTACGCATCTAGAATTTCCCAGCATCTCATGGAGACGTCCAGACGAGCAGTATGCAAACTACAACCAATATTTCATTCTTGAAAGCATACAGATTTTGCCAGTTGCTTAGCATTTTTAAAGCAAAACTTATGCACAGAGTTGCCTGTTTAAAGAGCCTTTGGTGTCAGAGTTTTCCAGGTAAGCCCAGTATTACCTGTCACAGAAATAGCATAAACTGGTATCTCTATTTTAAAACTCTCCGTTGCTTCCACAGACAACGGTGCCTGTCAGCTTTCGCATATTTATTTGCTTTATAGAAATAGGTGAAACTCTCGGTGGCAGAATTGTACATCACATTTTTTCTCATGCTGTAGGAGATTTACTCCTCTATACTATCAAATATAAAATGCATGAAAGCAACTAAATTTGATTGCTATGCAACGTTGGTTAGAAGCGCAATGGTTCTTTATGTATTGTTCGATACCAAACAAGTCGAGGAACCTTATTGTCTAGACTATATAACTCAATGTTTATACTGAAATATTGCAAGTCATGAGGTAATGTACTTTATCCTCAATGTCCAATGCCTGAAGGTGAGGTTATGTCTACGAAGAAAGAGATTTTAATTTTAAAAAGAAGCAGAATAAATTTTAAGAAAATTATTTTTCAAGTTATGTAAAAGCAACATGCTTCTTTTGAAAAATATAAAAAAAATAAATCTTAGGACGAACTGTTTTCTTAGAGTTAAGGGTTTTCATTCTTCGAAGTGAACCTCTCCTAAACTGGAGATCATTCTCTTTAAAAGCACTTTGGAGACGCGGGCAGAATTGGCATCAAACGATTTTCGAATAAATTTTACTATGTGGCAGATTTGGGTTAAAGGAATACCTAATTGAATTAAAATTAGTCATTAGAGCTATTCATAACATATGGACGGCATCGAAGATTTTACAAGTTGCAACACTGGCTATTACCTGAATTGGAGTATAAAAAGCTGGATTCTAACTACAAAGAGCAAAGTCAGTTATATAAACACAAAGACGTAGGAGAATGCCAGCTAAAGGGAGTCGATACAAACAGTACCACTACCATGATAATAACAGTATATTGAGACACTCCTCAAAAGGCGTCATAACAACACGACATTGCGCACAACACCCGATTGGATGAGGATTAGAGTAAAGTAAAGACACCACACTAAATAAATCAAGTTGAAGGGTGCCGTGTAGTGGATAAGCTAGATGTTGTATAAAAAAGATCAGGGCTGGGGCTGTCCAAAACAGCACGGAATAAAAACACGTCCAACGATGCGTCCACCATCCCTGGTAGTAGTAGCAGAAGTAAGATGAAGAGGGGGATGGAAGGAGGAATAAGAAGATGAGGATAGTTCACCCGAAGGTCTGGACCAAATTGCATATCAATCTAACATGATACGGCTGAGAAAATGTATATTTAGCATTGCCAGTTGTGGTAGTAGTAGCACGATTAGGGGTAGGAGGAAGAAACGGAGGAGGAAGAGGAGGTGAGTAGGAGGTGTATAGGAAGATGAGGATAGTTCACCCGAAGGTCTGGGCCAAGTTTCATATCAATCCAACATGATACAGCTGAGAAAGTTTATATTTAACATAATATAACGACCGACCGTCCGACAGAATGGCTGAATGCCAATATTGACGCCCCCCCCCAATGAAGATTGATATACAACAGAGTATTTGTGTTTGATTTGAAACAGAGAAATCTCAATACTCAGACATATGAAGCTGGGATTTTATTCCCAATGTTTTCTTTTCTGATATGATTGAAAGTTTTAAAAGATTATAAACGTATTAGAATGTTTTCTTCGTAGCTGCTTTACGTCGCCAGATTAAAAACTATTCTCAAGTGTTTAATGTTTATACCTTTAACTTTTATATTATTTAAAACGAAACCCAGTCTAGCATTATTATTACAGTTATTTTTCTCATTATTTTAAGTAAATTCGACTAGTTTTTATCTACTTGTTAATTTTAGTTGTTTTAAATATACAATTTTCAATTCAGGCTGTTGTTTTTACGGCAACGAATAATAGCGCAGTCAGATAATAAAGAATAAGCCTTCGGTGAGAATCGAACTCACACCCTCATTGCCAGCGGGAGTCTAGCTTACGAATAGCTTCAGGGATTAGCAGAAGCTGATTCACACTTTTAAACTCACTTCTTACATCCGACTCTCGGCGCCATATTCTTGTTGTTTTCACGTATGGGAACTAGTAATCTTAATAAACCAATCTTTATTATTATTATTATTATTATTATTATTGGATGAAATAATTGTAACACGGCCCTAATTGAAAGTTGTATATAAAACAACTGAAATTAAGATGAAGGTAAAAACTAGTCAAATTTAATTAATATAGTGTATTACAATTACTTCATCCAATAATAATAAAGTTATTTTTCTCTCTCGGATTTATATTGCTACTAAGCTTAGCCTAAAGCAGCACAAGGTCGTATGAATAGACATGTGGTTGGATATGTTGTGCTCACATTCCAAGTCAGCATTAAAAATCTTGGTTTTTACCTGGGTTCGGGACCAATCACTATCTCACCTACACGACAGGCTCTTCGATTTATATTAACGGGGGAAAACGTGCTCGGATCCGGGCAATACGAATTCTACCATCACGTGATCAATATAATAAACCGGTAGTTTCAATACACTGTAAAACTAGTTGTTCCTATGAATGCATATGTGATCATCAATATACTGGCAAAGTCAGATGAAGTTAGTTGCTTTCAAACTGTCTCTTGTTCATCATAAACGTTTACTGCCTAAAATACCTTATATCAAATTACTAAAACCAGTTCCATTAAACTGAAACAAAATGCAAACCTAGTATAATAAACTAACAACGAAAAATCATCATTCATTTTTTCCTTTAAAAATATGTTAGATAGTTGAATGAAGACTTACTGCTACTGTGATGCCATCTCTTGCCATTTCTGACCTGCTGAAGGCTAAGGTATAATAAATGGGCGGTAGTTTAGTGACATCAGTAGTACTCGAATGGTGAGTAAAGTCGTTATTTGCATCTCAATTTGTAACTCAAGCAGGACAATATTAGGTTAGTACGGTCGACCTATGGAGTCCCACTGTGGTTTATTATTTAGTTCGAAAATTCCTACTCAGATATTCGGCGTCCGAGTTCTTCTCTGAGATTTGATTTAAATATGTTTATATTTGGAGACAAGACTGTGGCATCTGATAGCTTGCTAGTTAGGAGCGGATCTGTCTGTGAAGAAGTGCTTTCTAACCCTGGTGGCTGTTTGAATTTGTAGCTTCTTGTTGTGACCTCTTGTTGAACTGCTTATGGATGGTTGTATCATGGTTCTAACTGGACAGATACTGCACTTACAGTCTTTGTCGATGGCGTGTAGACCTGGGGTTATTCAGTATATTTTCTAGTAGATCAGCACATGTTCTTCTGTAGGATCGTGTCTACAGATCAAGCTCTTTTAGCCTTTCCGGATATGGCAGGTGTTTAACGCTGGGGATCATCTTTGTGGCTCTTCTTTGTAATCTCTCAGTAGAGTCTTTGTTAAATTTATGTTGGGGTGATCGAATGCAGGAACTGAATTCCAAATGAGACCTGACGAGTGCTTTATACAGCATTTCGAATATTTCCGCATCCATGTTCTTAAAGGTACGAGTGACACAAACAGGAAGACATGTGTTACATTTCTTTGTTACAGTATCAATTGGATACACATACGTTCACAGGAAACAAGTGGTGTCCAGTCCATGTGGAGAACAGTTCATTACAACCCTCTCCACATATATAACAACTGACGACTAACAGAACTAAAGGACGCATATTTAACAATATATCACAGTAAGGTTTATGGAAACTATTTACAGTTGCATATTATGAATTGGTTTCTACATTTCTTTACTGTCATCGTCATTCTTTGTTCTTTACTTATTTTAAAACTAAAGTATTTTGAGTGATATAAGATACCCTTATAGTATATGTTTAAATTATCAAAATCCTTTCTTTCCAATCTGAATTGAAATAACACGTACGGCATTAATCATATTTACTTTTCATAGTACAGCACAAGGCCACACGTGTGAGGCACCCAGTGAAAATCGCATAGTAGTAATGGTGTCTGGGACTATCTAGCTAACCAATACTCCACAACGAAGTACCCATAGCTATTTTACTTTTAAGATACGCTTAGTACGGCACAGGTTCACTACTTCATGACGGAACGCCTAACCGGTATTTATTAGCTTAGCTTAGTACGGCATAAAGCCACAAGTTTGGGTCACCCAGTGAGGATTGAGAGTAATAATGGTTTTTGAAATTAGTTTCGTAACCACTACTCCATGGTGGCGCCTTCACATTATCATCGATATTTACTAAGATATATTTGAGTCTAGTCAGCCTCATGTTTAACACACCCAGGGAGAATCGAGTTCACTAGAGTAGTAATAGTCAGTTAGGCAACAGCGGGACAAGGATCCCTTTGAATCCATTAAGGTGTCAGTGGTCTAGAACACGTTAATAAAAGCCCCTGACAGACATACATACCTCTAGAAGTCGTGTGAATAAAGACATTGGAACACTCTTTTTCAGCTGGGTAGTTTGTGAGTGCATCTATCTACTAGAGAGAGAGAGAGAGAGAGAGAGAGAGAGAGAGGGAGAGGGAGAGGGAGAAGAAACAAACATACTGTTTTGTTGAGGGATCACTTTGGTCTCATAAGAATGATCGTTATGTTATGATATCCTGCGACGAAAAGGTTATTCCGGGGTCAGACACCTGTGCGGAAATGACCCCGGTTACCTTAGGAAATAGGTATATTGCGTAGGTGTTAAACCAACAGGATATGTGGACCGGAAATGACACCTGCGTAGGCGTTCGAGAAACCTATAAAGCAGACCCGAGATGCGGACAGAAAACTCGAGACTAAAAGAAGAGACATACATCAGCGGAGCCGGAAGGCCCGAGACCGCTGTCCCTGTTGGGGACAGGCTGACGGTTCTCCTTATCTCTCTCCCACTCTTCACTCTCCGGCCGACAAAGATGTATACTCTGAAATAAAGAATATGTCCAGATATTTTTACAAGCAAGTCTTCGAGTTTCCTTTCTATCCAAGTCCAGGACATTCACCCGCTATACAACAGTTAAACCCCCAAAGGTTGTGTGCTCAGTCCGTAGATAGAGTACCGGAAGTAGCAGAATTAGGTTTAAGAACACTATACGCGATTCACTAGTCGAAATAAAGTGTTCTGTTCAAATTCCCTGAAGATTTACGGACCCGTATGGAAGACTGGGTTATCGAAACTATATTCTAATTGCCAGAACCAGAATCAATTATATAAGAAATGTAAACTAAGAAGTACACAACCTAAGGGGAGTCGGCATAGATAGTACCAATGCAAGATAACAGAGTATTATTGAGACCAACACTCAAAAGAACCGAATGATTCATAAAAAAACGAAACTGGATGAGAAGCAGAGTAAGATTCACAAGACACTACTCTATACACATTAACCTGAATGCGGCTGGGAAGGGAAACTAACTGAAACCCTGTGTGAACAAGTTGAAGACTGCAAAACTTCAGGGAATAAGGACAAATGAAAGTATTCATTAGTTGACTTACAAAGCTCGTTTTTTTATGCGAGCCAGTATATTCCGAAAAGAATGCAATGAATTATTGAATGACAAGGCAGAAGCTTATTTACTTTCACTGCCTGGAAGTACAGAACCTAAAACATATTAGAATTTAATCTTTTGTTTGAGAAAACAAATTACAATATTCGTGATATTCAGTCGAGTCTCCAACGAAAATATTTTCTTGGGAAGGATTAAAAAAGAGAGAGCAGTAATCCTATTAGAGGTTGAAGATAAGTAGAACCAAGCCTCAGAGCCAAATAACACCGGAAAATTAATTAAAAAAATAAATAAAAAGGATACACTAGAAATCTTAAAAGAATAATGAATAAATCACTAAATATTTCTCGCATTAAAAGCTTACTTAAAAAACGTCTCAGGAGTCTTGTATCTCGAAGTTGGTAGTCGAAAATATTTTGGGCTCACAAGACAAGGCAAAGCAATAGTAAAATAGTTATTTTCTTTATGCTTTTTATAAAAGTATTATATAAAAGTTCAGGGTATTAGAAGATTGAAACAAATCCAGAATGCAAATTACGATTATTTTCACATGTTAGGAAAGCCATCACAACCTAGTTTCAAAGGAAATACATTTGTGATGTGAAAGGTTAAACCACCAAAGAAATTGATAACTAACAATATATGCTTTCATAGATTAATATTTAAACATATATTACATGAAGAAGCGCGTGATTGTATAATAATTATCAAAACAGAATCAGCGAGACTAGTTCGACATTCCCATTATATCAGTCTCGTACTAATGCTCTGGGGAAAGGCATGTAACAGGTCGCCCTGTGATCTATCCCCGATGACGATCATCTTGACTATTGTCTTGCCATTGTCACACTTTGATGTTATTTTCCAGTAAGGTTAGGGTTACTTCTCTGATATTAGTACCAACTAACACGGCACTAACTGTGCCTTTAGATCAATCTATGATACTTTGAAATAGTTTTGACACATTGAAACTCCATGAAGAGCCAAATAAGAAACTAATCAAGACTAATCCAGTGTTGCACTTCACTGACATCCCCCTTTCATGGGACAGATCAACAACTGTGACATAAAATGACTTTGGAACGGTGAGTCTTTAATAAAGGAATCAGATATGTGGATAATGATTCGGCAAGTTCCCTCACTTTTTGTGTGGATATTTACTAAGCTGAACCGAGTACGGCACAAATTCAGATGATTCAGAAATTAGGGTAAGAAGATTGTGTTTGGCCAGTCTTCCAAATGGAAACACCTTGGAAATCAGCTCTTCGAAATCCTTACTTTTACATAGGCTCGAACACCGATCTATGTACTGTAGAAAATATATGACTATCCCAGTCACATATATCTATATAAAGTGTGTTCTCTAAAATGTATACTTAGTTTGCTTATTAATATTTATAACTATTTCATTAATTTTGAGTGGATACTTTTATTAAGTGCTAATTTTGCAACGAGAAATAGTTATGAAATTATGATATCCTTTCTGTTCAAAGGATATGTTATCTCATGCATATTTCAGTTTATTCCTCTGTGATATCCGATTAATTTCCTTCTAAGTCCCCTTCACTCACCTATGTTCCATGTGTGACTGATATCTCTTAGGTGATACGAATATATTGCAAATTATTCCAGAGAAACCTTCATAAATAAATATCTGTTTATGTAACTAACAAGCTAAATATTATGGCAGCAGGGGGAAATTGAGGATTGAGCACCAAATTTACACTTTTTATACCATGACATCTGTTTTAGAAAGTTTCAACACTCATATTATATGCTCTGCATTGGGAATCAGGGGAAAGGGGTTGTCAGCAGCTAGGAATGAATACAAGTGTTACTGAGAGAATATGGCTATATATACACAAACGTACGCATATATATATATATTGTCAGATCCACATACAGCGCTGTTTCGTCGTCTTACAACTCATCAGTGTGGCTACTGACTACCTTGGCGCCTCGAGCTAGGATTGAAACCAGACCTCTGGGCCAGCAGTACGACTTTTACCACCCCCCAGGTCACCTCGGCGAATGTAGGTCATTTTTAAACACATATAAACCTATATGTTTTTATCTATTTACTAAAGTGCTCGATTCGAAATACTCCGGAGAGCTATGGGTAAATAGTTAATTCCCTACAATAGTGCTCTACCTCTAAACCAAGTAACAGTTTATGTGAGCCATCATGTCACGAGTAGGATTAATGAAACAAATGCGTTATGACCTTCATTCAATCTAATGATTACATATTGAGTAACAATACAAATACTAATGATAGGGGAATATGAAACTATAACCCCAGTTGAATTTTAGCGCCGACTGCATTTGAACTCAGTTACGTAGGTCGTTTCATCGCTGCCCACCGACCATACCGCAATTCTAGCGAAGATTTTACAAGTTCCAAGTAATCATTTTCTACATTAACAAGCCAAATATTCCTGTTGTAGGAGAAAATGGCTGATCAAGCACCAAATTCTGCAATACACGACATTAAATTTGTTAGCGATTCCGGCACTCAGTCTGTATATTCTGCATTGGAAATCAAAAAGGAGTAAATTGCCAGTGGTCAAGAATTAAGACAAGCGTTACTGACAGAATACTGCTATTTTATGTGTAATGCGTGTGTGTTCTTAATGATTTTACTATTGTAATTCATTGCAAGGAATTTAATATAGTAATACATAGTAAATGATTTTACTATAAAAATCAGGAAAAAGGAATGTTAATACTGCTGAATTCAGGCATGAATTGGTAACAGAACATACACATGCGTCGCTAATGATTTTAATATATATAAATAAGTTGTGGAGTTAATGAGAGAATAGTGCTAAAGAATAGGGTTATTATATGTATAGTGTAAATGCGTTGTTAATGGTTTTACTATAGAGACTCATTGCAAATCATTGTAATACAGATATGCTTTGTAAATGATTGTACTGTAGAAATGCGTTGTAAATGAGGAGAAAGTGATTGTCAGTGGCCGGCCAGCATTACCGACAGAATGTGTATAATTGAAATATTTGAACATCAAGAATTCTCCTAATAAATTGATTGTGAGACTGATCACTTTGTATAAGACTGGAAGAAAACATAATGAATATATGTAATAATTATTTCTCCCTTTGGCCCTTTGTGAGGGAGTGTAAATCACGTCAGAAGCGAATTTAAATGAGCGTAGGTTTACGGGGCAAAGAGCATTAATATAAATGGTGCAATGATAAAACCCTGATGAGATTTTAATGGTAATTGTCAAAAAGAACGTTTTTATTTGATCTATTGGTATCATTTTTTTAAAATGAGATCTTAATGTGACAATTTTATGTGCAGTGAAACTTCTCCTATAAACAAATAACCTTTTGCTCCCCAATGAAAGAAAAACGAGTGATAAATTTCGCGGCATTAAAATGATTTGTAATATAAAGTTCAGTAATGACATTTATATCAGTTTATGTTGGAAGGAGAATGAAATTCGGTCAAATTAAATTAACATAAATTGCGCGAGATAAGAGTTAGGAAGCTGATTACAAGACGAGAAAGACAAATACTAAAAGAATATAGAATAAGGAACATACAAAGATGAGGCGAGAGAAAACCAACTCAGATGAAGAGCTCGATAGATCTTAATTAGTCGAAAAAGAGGTATGGACCGGCCAGCC
>VCCN01006590.1:656737-677084 GCA_006491835.1 Architeuthis dux
TATCATGGCTTGATTCCGCAGACTAAAATTTTGGAGGAATGTCCACGTCTGTTGCAGGTCTGTGGGTGGTTGTCGTACCTCACAAGAGACACACCTGTTCATACAACGCTGATGCAGTAAAAGGACTGGCTACTGGAAGAGGTTCCGGCTTTACGACGTTACCATTTCTCTGCGAAATCGGTACCGTGGAAAGTCCATAGGCCTGTGAAAATGAATGCTTTCAGATGGGGTACGGCGCGCGCGTTACTGAAATCATCCCTTAAACAAAGGTTTTACTTTCATGGTCCAGCAAGTGAGTCGATGGTACTAAATTTATCAAGGTGGTAGGATTTTTGTTGGAATTTGTGGCCGATAATAAAGATGGTTGAATTAGGTCGTGCGATCTGAGCCCCGAATTTACACAAAGCAGCAGAACGTAAAATAAAGGTCTCCTACTGGATATACTACTGGGATTGCGTAGAGCTCTGGCAAATACACGATGTCGATGATAATACGGCGAAAGGCAAACGTCTGCATTGTTCCATCGGTTCCACTACTTAAGTGAAGCCATCGCATGCTGTTTATAAGCCCTGAAGAGACAGCCTTTCATTTTTTTTCCATGTAAAGCTTAAACATGAATACGTAGGAATTTAAAATAAAAAATAAAAAATAAATAAATAAACAGATAAATAAAATACATTTCATATGTATTGTATATACTACTTAACTTTGCCTAGAGTTTCTGGCAAAAACAATTGCTGATACTATGACGAAAGGCAAGATTCCGCCTTATTCCATTAGTTTCATTACTTAAGCGAAGCCTCCGTTCATGTGCCTTGAAGAGACATTCTTTCATTTTTTCTAGGCAAAGCTTAAACATTGTAATTCAATAAATAAATAAATAAAATACATTCCAAAGTATGTTACTTAGCTTTGCGTAGAGTCTCTGGGAAACATAACATATCAGCGACATCTGTGTGTTTTTACATTAGAAGTTAAATAAAATTTTAAGTAGTTTTAGTAATTTAAAACGCTGAAAGATAAATTTGTTTAGAAACAATTACTTCCTAGAAACAATTACTGCTACCTGAGTATGTAGTAAAAAGCCGTAGCAACCCAGCACAAAGAAAATAAGACTACAAATCTTCAGATGCCCGCTTAGTCATATCTTCAGGTGCCGTTTATAAAGTTTGTATAAACTGTGTGAAGTTGTAAAGAAAGAGAAATGTAGAAATGTGGTTTCTTTCTTTATGATAACATTAGCACTGAATAAAACATTTGCACTTCGTAAATTCTGAGTTTCCGACGACTCATTGTTTTCTCTGTGATAGTAGTAGCAAACCATTTCTATCTGGATGATTATGAAGCTTACAAACCTGATTGTGATGATGACAATTTCAGGACATTCAGTGTCCATCCTTATGTGATGAGACAATGATTCTTACTATACTCAGTTTAGTCTGATACATTGACAGATAGCGTAGAGAAATCCATGGTATAATCACTGGGTGCAATAGTTCGCTCTTCCTAACTGTTATCCCACAGACCATTAGAAATGTAGTCCTACAATTATGGCCATGCTTAATATCTAGTTAATGGAAAAGTTCCTTGTACCAAATTTTGCACAATATTAGAGGAATGTTAGCAGACCATACGAGCAGACCATTCGTGCAGACCATTCGCCCAGTAAGGTTTCATTATATCCGTGATATAATCGCCTGGGCGCAATGGTTCGCTCTTGCTATCTATTATCTCACAGACCATAAACACTGCACTCAAAATGATGGCCTTGTGTCAGAAAAGGTTAAACAATATCTGGTTGATGCAAAAGTTCCTTGTACCAAAATTTGCACAATATTAGAGAAATGTTAGCAGTGATTTTGAAGTTTACTTCTATTACTTGACTAATTATTCAACTGTAATACGTGATTTACAAGCCTAATTTAGAAGCTAGGAAAACGGGTTTGACATTAACTTACAGAGGTGTACGTCGGTCAGCATTTAAACACTTGTCTTTCTCTTATTATTCGACAAAGAAACAGTTAGTAACTAGCTATGAAAAATGTATTCATTAAAATAGGGCTAGATCTGGGACAGCCTTTAACGCCTCAACTTAAAGAGAATCTACCAAGGGATACAGTTATTTGTGTTTAAAGAGATTCACATTAAATTCTTTATTCGAATTGCTGGAACCCAAACAAACTGTTACTGGGTAATGCTACGGTGAGATTCTTATCGGCAAAGAAACCTGCTGTTTATTTTGCTGCATGAAATTGCCCGATCTCTTGTAGCAAATGCGATGCAGTAAACGATCATTGATGGAATTGAGATAGCAAGTTCTTTCACATGCAGGATATTCTCTAAACGTGTTACCCTCAGACTGCTACTTGTCTAACTCCATATAACACCCAGTGTCTAGTCAGCGTTTACAACAAGTTCAAGATACTGAAAGAGTCATCGAAGAAGTCATCGAATCGAAACTGTAACCGTTCTTATATAATAGAATATACAATCTAGCGCAAAAGTTGCACAAGGAACATACTTTGACGAATGAATAATGATGTTATGAATTCTTAAGAATATAACATTTTTCGAAATAATGCCGGAAACTTGTATCACAATAAATAACAATAATATGACTGGAATAGCGCTGCACAATTGGATTAGAAGACAGTGTCAACATAATCAGTTTAGCGATAGCAGAGCTTGACTAACTTGATGAAGCCCTAATTTGACTTCTGTGATCCAGTCAATGTTAATAATGTTTACATTTTTTGTCGGTAGTTTTCAGTAAATCACACCTGAAAGAATCTTCAGCAGTACTACTAAAACTTCTAACAAGTTTAGTTAATTTTAGGCCTTGTTAGGTTTTATTAGGTGAGATCCGTTCCAGACGACAGAACTTTAAGAAAATGCTTTATGCTGGAGGGGAAAATGCCATAGATTACGCCAAAAAATCAAAGAGATTATTTGCGTAAAGGCTTTTTTTAAGGTCGTATCTACCGCCTCGTAAAATTTCTTTCTCAACGTCCACCCAGTTTCATATAGGAGATATTATGCGACATAATTGACATAATTGCCTGCGGTATTCTTTTCTTAGTTCTTCAAAGACAACAGCGAATCACGACTGAGTGCTAAAGTGTGTCTGCAACTAAACCGACGAGTGTGAATCGTGACAAAAAGTTTTAAAACTACGCTGTTCTCAGACAGTCAAGATATTTTTGTTAGTTTCTGCCAGGAATTGCCCCCACGGTAATGGCACCAGCTTTAGGTATATGTAAATCGCCAGAGGTGGTTTCGCATACAAATTGTACATGACGAAGTTTACACTTCCCACATGGAAACATGAATAAATAAATAAGAATTGCTCTAAACGATTTTTGATGAACGGTAATTTAGGAGAGCCCGGTGAAATGTGTCTTTCAAACAATAGCTCAGACCTGGCAAAAAGAAATATAATTGAAGATTTTGGAAAATTATATAAATGTGTAGAATTTGGTTGAAATATAGACATACACTTCGTGTTTCCAAATCTCCGCTTAGGGTGGCAAAGGACCAAAATAATGGTGTACTCAGTTTGGACCGAGCCCACTACCTTAGCAACGGTCAACGGGAATGGCTTGCTAACCGTCCCCCAACGGCAGACACCCATTTATTCTGCAATAAAGCTACGTGTATGGGAGTTCACATATTTAATATCCATGATGGCGCCTGCTGTACATCAAAGATAAGCTCAGTTTGTTTTCCTTCTCTCTCTTACTCTATTGTTATCGTCTTTTCCGTCTGGTTTCTGGTGATTATTGTTGGTTATTACCTACTACTCTTCATCCTTTGCCTTTTTGCCTCATCTATTCACCTTCACATCAATTTAATAAATGTCTTATTCATCGGTCTCCGTTTTATTGTCTTCAAATGTCAAAGATCCGTAAAACCAACTTCAGTGCTGTCTATACTAACACCGCCCATTTGTTTCCCAATATAATGATGCCTCACGCATCTCCATTTTTTTTCTTTTGCCTTAACTTCAAATTCAGAGAGAGGGACAAACAAAAAACGAAAGTAAAAGCTTTACAGAACTACAATAACAACACCGAGACACAAAACCATAACAAAAAAATGCGATTCTCACATTTGGAAATGGAAATATTCTCACCAATTGAAAGAACGATAAAAGTATTTCGCTGTAAAAAGACATCAAAAGATAGGCATTACCTTTCCTTTTAAACAGACTCACCATTTATATGTCTAAATAATGTCGAAAGAAATGTCTTGAATCGCGTCATGAAAATATCTGGGACACAACACAAAAAAGAACGTCTCTTTATTATTAGCTCGGTTAATGCGAGTCTTATATGGATACACAAGAGACAAGTGAATCGATGTTTTCTTAAAAGAAAAACATAGACTGAAGTTGATAGCGAAACACTGTCCGATATGCACTTTTTGCTATAATCAATATTCTTTCAGTATGCATATTCATCTGTTTTAATTATTATCTTTGGTAAGGAAAATACTGTTTTAAGCTTTTTAGTGTGAATACTGAATTGATAGAAATTGCCTGCCATCTTAGCATCAGGGAGAAAACCATGGTCAATCTAATCTGTCGAGGGCATATAGCGCAGGGAGAGTGGGGTTCAGGCCAACGGCATTGGTACCAAAGTGATGTAAGCAGTCTCAAACACTTATCAAACTCTATTCACCGATATTTGCTATTACGACGTATAACTGTTACGCCATATCGTAATCCCGATACAAACATATTTAATAGTATCTAAATACGTTTGCAATGAAGCATTTGTCCAATTATTGCTTTTACGCCAACTATTGTATTTCTATTCAAATATATTAGAATAAAATAGTTCCTTTTTTCTTTTGGCAGGAGAATGAAAGATTGGCTAACATGCTTGCAGTTCATGTATTAAAGTCATTTTTACGATATACGGACAATTTATTAAAATATAACTGCTGCTACAATGGTATTGTTAGTATTATGTTTACTCTTTTACTCTATGACTATTGAATTTCCGACTGAATACATCGTGATATAGTACTTTGCAGAACAAAGAATAATACACGATATCTTGTGTCCCGCCACTAAAGTAATCATATATCATTTGGTTTTAATGAATTGCTCTACAGCAGAGTTTTGACAAACTGCACCAAAAACAACAAAATAGTCGTATAATTTTCACTGTTGTGGCGTTTTCTCATATGTCCTCTTTGAGGAAAGGAAGCTTTGATGTTTAATCAAATATAATGTAGCATTGTTTATACTCTCTACCCTCATTACTAATAACGATATGTCAATGACAACACAAAATGACTAACTTGTCTGTGATACTATCTTAGTAACAGCGGCTCTATTCAGCGCCCCCCGTAAATATTTACTATGCTTTTGGCCATATTAGTGGAGTACATTGTGAGGATAAAACCCACTACACAGGGAAAAACAGCAGAACATTTGAGTTCATGCCTTTTTAAAAGCGTTAGAACAAAGTCAGAAAAATCGATTAGTAACCAAACTACGAAGCTTTCGAACCGGTTCCATTATACGACATTTAGCGAGTTTCTGTTATTTTACAATAACGAATTATCGAACTTAAAAATAGAGAAGTAACCGCAATGTCTTTAAACATTTAATAGGCTAAACAGACGTGACCAAATTCATTTGCGGTTTAGTTACAATTTTCTGCTACGAACAATACAGATATGGATAATAAGAGACGTCGAACAATTTTAAAAATTTAAAATTAAACCAGACTTTTCTTTGTCCCCCCAGAAAACTGGTAATTCAGAGATAATTAACAAGCGATACACACTTCGTAACCAATTTCAAAAGATTGCAAGGCATATATGTCCCACAGAGTGATTTAAGTTCGCAATAGCCGAAACGCCTTGAAAGACCGATCAAGTCATACGATAATACATGTTTTCAATCGATTCTCACATTCATTTGATTAGTGCTAAGTCAAATGTATCCTTCTATGCTGCATAAAACAAAAACATGACCTTTGCAGACCTTTGAAATGGTTCCACCAAAAGGTGTAAATAACCAGAGGCAGGCCTGAGATTTTTTATTCTGAATTCTATTCAGAAAAATGGTCCATTTTCTTGCTGGAATCACCAGTAAAAACCAATAAAATGAAGCTCTCCAAGACATTTGTACCGACAAAGCTAAACTGAACGATGCAGTAATTTGTCTGGAAGCGGTGCCAAAAGTATAACCTTTGACCGCAGGAACATAATTCAATATCCACTGACTTTGAGGAAATGTCATTCAAAAGTGAAATATAAGAGAGAAGGTGAGGAAGAGAGGAAGACTGTTGGAAAGGAGAGGAAAATCTTTTTTTTCTAACGAGCGCTAAGAACTAATTTAAAAATGATCATTTTGTGTGGGCCGTTACTGACCAATTATTATATCATTTGTTATGTCAATGTAATAATCTAATAGGAAATTAGTTGCTTTTAATTTATCGTGGTTGTGACGGTATCATTTCTGTTTTAAGTGAGATCTCAGACGTAAGCAGAAGTGTTGGTAGCTGTTCTTCTAAAGGTTATCCAGAAAAAAGATTTTTTTAGAATGACAACTGTGTAATGTCTTCTCTTTATAAGTATCAGGCCATTTATAAATTCGATGCTCTCTTCTACGAAGTAGCCAGATAATGGCATGAATATTTATATCAATTATGCTTCATTTTAAAAACATAATGATATAATAGAATCATAATTGTCTTTGTAACCATAATTATTGTGTTTTATTATCTTAGACTCTTAATTATTGTTCCTAAGTATTCTAAAGTTAGTGTCTAAGTTCATTTGATGAAGGATATGATTTCCAAAACCAGTCAGATAAATATAAATGCATTTGGTATGAATATACACAAAGACTCGAGGAAAAGTGTTGTATATGTTTACTATGTTACGAATGGGACCCTGCAGACTATGTCAGGATTAGGACCTTTTAGACCATGTCATAAAAATACCTAAGTTAGAAGCCTGGAAACTATACAAGGACAAGGACCATAGGGACTACGTTAGAGAAAGAACCCTGGAAACCATGTTAAAAAAAAGGAGGTTTAAGGATGATATCTGAAAAAAAGAATCCTTGGAGTTAGAAATAGTATCCCAGAGATCACGTTAAATTGAAATTATGGGGAATAGGTTAGGGAAATAGTTATGGAGACAATGTTAAGGGACATTTGAGATCATATAGGAAGCTGGTGGGTACCGTAGGAAAACATTATTGGTGTGACCATGTTAGGAAGATGACCCTTTAGTTCACGTTAGAAAAAAGAACCATGGAGACTATATTGGGAAATAGGACCTTAGAGTCTATGTTAGGAAAATATTATTGGAGACCACGTTAAGAGTAGAGACCTGGAAATCACCTTTAGAAAATAACCCTAGGGACCCTGTTAAGAATAGGACCCTGGAGAACCGAATAGTAAAAGATGATTGGAGAGAATATTAGGAAAAGAACTTTGGGGATTATTTCAGAAAAAAACCCCTAAAGATCATTTTCAAAAACAATCCTTGTGTCCACTTAAGAAACATAACATTAGGAACAGAACTATGGAGATCACATTAGGAAGAGAACATTGCAGACTGCAGTATAAAAGCCACAGAGACTACGTTAAAATGACTATTTCGTGGAGATTTAACGCAAATGAAAGATTACTCGTCCCACCTTTTTACTGAGCTAAATTGTTGGTATTCAAATAGTTTTAAAACTTTATTCAGACTCAGGATTTATTAAAATAGTTTTAAAACTTTACCAACGAAAAATAAACTTAGGCATTAATATGTCGACCAGGTTGTATTTTGCTTAATATTAGTGACCGGCTTTCTTAATCATTTCCTGTAATTTTGAAAGGTGTAATAAAAACAAGTAAATTGGCGCAATTTGCTCATTTAAGTTAGCATCCCTTGGCGTAAGTCCAAATCCCCAAAGCAGAAAATGCGCCGAGTGGATTAGTCTTAATTATTTACGAATTAGAGGATTAACGAACGCCACTGGTTTGCAGATTATCCATTAACCCAAGACATGCACGCGTCGCTGGACTGAATTAACAAACCAAGGAATGAATAGAAGTAATTTTGGTCCTGCGAGTTGCCGATTCGTTGGACAATAATGGCAATGTGAAGAATCTGCGTGTGTAGCAAATTAATTAGTGTCTAGGACTTCCCACTGAGGAGTTTGTGGTTCTACCGCAGTACAGAGCTCGTGATACTCTGAATTATCTGAAATATTTTGGTATCTGACATTAGTCTGCTTCATAACTCTGAATACCTGATCACGAAGCCCAAATTGAAATCGTAGCCGATGGACCTGGTGTCTGTGGTTTTATCGCAGTGCCTGGATATTAATACGATGATTCACGGTAATAAATGACATAGTATCGTATTTTGTATCAAACGGGGCATGCTTGTGTGTTGAGATAGTTGCCTATTTCATAACGGCACCATTGTTAAGGTTTTGAAATAATAATAATCAAAGTTTGCATGTTTTCCTCACTGCGGCTATATACTGTTCCTTCAGATGGTCTTTTGCCAGACTAAGTTAATATTGAACCCTATTATATTTTTTATGAGTCTGTCATGAGTTATTATCCAATTATTTACTTGGATTAGTGTAAAAATGTCATATAATCTGGTACAGTGGAAGAGGAAGACAAACGACATTACTAGGACGAAATTAACTGTTACGAAATATCCCCTGGAATGGACAGCGGAATGAGAACAATGTACCCCCGTGGATTTAATAACGGGCTTGGTTCGAAATCCCAAAACGTTACAAACTACGGCAGACACCTGAAGAAGACCGGGGGGTACAACAGCAGAAACTTAATGAATGTCCTCATCTTGGTGAGGGTCTGCGTATGCGCTCTCCCCGAAAATAATGATCTGATTTCCATGTATCTATCTACCTATATAATAATAAAAGTATGATTCCGTTTATTTGTATGTGACCTTCGAGTAGCCGAAATGGTGCATTTTACCCAGAGGTATAGAAATAAGGTAACCCTAAAAACAGATTGTTGATCTTTTATCAGAGCCAAAAAACCCATTTAGGCCTTCCGCAGGAACTAGCTGGAAAATGTCTATAGGGCGGGTTTTTCAGCTGGTGATGATAATTTCTCAGAAATTCAGATAAAACCTGTAATAGGTTGGTAATAATCAGCGATTAAAAATATCATACTCTTTATTAATGTTAATAGACCTAAACATCATTGAATATCAATCATCTAATTCATTGGCTGCAACAGAAAACTGGCGGTTGGTAAGTTTGAGGTTTCTTTACATATGATAATCGAGTGCAACTCTTTATCACAACGTCATACTTTAATTTGACCGGTCCTGACTTAAACCCGAGTATTTAGACGGAGAGTAAAGCAATACAAAGGCGTGAAATATCTTCCTCATAGAAAGAAAAACACTGATAGAAAATAAGGTTCTTTATTTCCTGGTGGAATGATTTCGGGAGATGTGTTAAATGCCGGGAGTTTTGCAACCAGCGCACAAAGGAAATTAATGTGTACACAAAAGATTTCAAATTCTGTTGTTAGCTTACTGAGTTATTTTTTTATTGAAAACATCGATTCCCTATGTCGAATTCAAAAGTAATCTTTTGCGCTCATTGGCTACACACAATTAGGGGGAGCATTACTGGCGAGACACGGGAAATGCCGGGTTAATTGACAGATGAACAGAATGATCAATCTGTTTGTATTCCGTGAACATTTGGTTGTCAACTTGTAAATTTGATCGTTTCAATTCTTAGCACAATTGTCAGTGTGACTTAAGAAGCTTTGCTTAGTCTGGCACACAGACTCCAGTTTGCTTACAGTACCTGCTGTTCTTGAGAGGTCACCCATCTAGTATTGAGCAGGCTCATCATTGCTTAACTTAAAGAACCAGTAATTCAGCACGTCTTGACCGTAAGCTAGAATTACCTACTGTAAGCGACTCGAAGCTTAGTGCTACACTAAGCAAAGCTTAGTCAATCTAGTAAAAATATCTAATTCAAATAGGTTACTGGAACTGATGTCTGATACTTTAACAATTTGGCTCAGGTTAAAGTCGAATCAGATTTTACTCTCTGTGTCGACTTGCGAAGTTAAATATCGATCCAAACGTTTCGCTTTATGTTCACAGAAAAAAGAGATCTTGATAAGGTCTTTTTTTCCCAGAGATGAAACTTTATTGTTCGCAGATAACATCTCATCGACGCTATGTCGACTGCCAAACTGACCACAGGTTATAGTCCAACAATCAGATGTTTCACGCGATCAGCATCGACAGGCGAATGCTCGGGTTTTCTACTGATTCGAAAACACTGCAAACAATCACTTGCAACATGATTACACAACAAACCAATGTAACAATTCCTCCGTTTTATCAGACTTCATTAGATTACGATCGATCGCATAATATTCTTACTGACCAGTTTACCTTGCAGAAAATTGTCTGTAATGTGATTATGTCGAACTCAGCCTAGGAAAAATAACTGATTGCTGTAATATAATAAGCTTAGCGCTTGGCCCTATCGGTTGTATTAACAAGGCAGAGAAATCAGTTATTTCAACATGAATAATTGAATAGAGAACAGAGGCATAGGAAAAAAAAGTGGGGGGAGTAATTTCCACCGATATTTTATTTCATAAAGATATACTATTTACAAAAGGCCATGTTGCCATATTTCTGTTGCAAGTATTCCAGATCCTGGTTTTCATATGTGCTCGGACAGGAGACACCTATACTATCGTTATTAATTAAATATCTTTTCGGAGGTTTCGCCAAGACCACTTACACTATGTTGCTGTGCCTGGTAAATCCCAATAAGTGAATTGTTATAAAACTTTTATTTAAGAAAAAAGGTGGGGAATAACGTCATATCATCAAGTTTCCCCATAACAAGATTAACAGTTGTCAATATTGACGCGTCATTTAGATAATAAACACACTTAATCCTATCAAGGTGTCTCTCTCATCGTAATCACATCAGCGTTGATAAATAGTGTGTGAAATAATCTAGCCGTTTTTTTACTGTTAAGAGTTAGGCCAGCTTTATCCATTCAGAAAGCCCCAAGATAAAACCCCTTTTCCTCTTAGACACTAACACATTAAAGATAGGCAACAGTCATATGATTTATGTAGTAATAAGAGGAGTAGATTGTAGAACAATATATAAAGAAAGGTCGTTGTTTCTTCTTTTGACGTATTCGAATTAATAACCCATACCACATTAGTATACGGAGAGAAGTACTGACAAGTATATCTCATACTTCTTATATTTAACAGAGCTAGTCTTGATATTGCATTAGTTCATTTTCTGTTTCCTCAAGTATGCAACAAGATATTTATTGGACAAAGAGAATTTTAGCACAAATCCACGTTTATGAAACACCCAATCAGGAGACAAACGCACTAGCGATGGTAAGATAAGCACAACGCCCTGTTAAGATTGAACTCACTATCTTAGCGGCTTTGGCTACTAGACAAGTTTGCTAACCATTGTAATGAAGGGAGCACCCACCATATCGATTAAGCTTAGGTTGGTCGACATGACCGGAGTAATGTGGCATCCTGTGAGGATTTAAATCTACTACGTCAGTAATGCATTAAGGACACTAGCTTCCTGAACATTACCTTTCGCCAGGTACCATAGGTATTTGTAATACTATGCTTATCTTGGTCAAGCAGAAGGCCAACGTAAACAATATGTAATGATACTCTTCATCTATTAGGCGCCGGCCGTAGACAGATAGTTAGCAGGCTAGTCTTGTAGTACATTGCTGATGAGTATGGTGGTTACAAAGTCCCGGGGTGAAATATTATATTTTCTCTTTGTCATTTTATTCATGAATTGTTTTATAGAAATTGATATCATGGTGTGTTTTCTGCAGAAAAAAGACACATAGCTCGTATTTGGATGGCCGACTGTGCAAAAGAAGTTACAATATTACAAGGTATACGGGAATCGTTCTCGAAGATGTACAATGATTCTCACCCAACAGCACTATCATGGAAGGAGACTTTTTCTGTCGGAGGTGTTCTCGACTTAGTCTTCTGACCTTCCCGCAACACGAGAACATCATGTGTACTCAGTGGGAGTACCCTGTTCTAAATCGAGTCAAAAGTCTTTCCAAAACCGATCTTTGTACTCGCATATACCACGAATGGGAACCTGAGAAATATGATTTTGAATTGAAACCAATTAAACCATTTGATGTATACCGGCTGAGTGATATGGATATATAAGCACATAAGGCTGCTTTCAGAGACTTTTTGCAAAGTTCTTTCATTTGTTGAATAAAAGAAAAATGTATTTGTTCATTTCTACGTGTCTGCCCTTCTCTCTGGGAGAATACGAGGCATGTGAAAGAACTTCCCATCCCAGTTCCATGTTTGTTTTCTGCGTCGTTGTTGCTGTTATTTGTTTTGTTAAATGTTACAGAATTATCAGCTTGGACCCAATCAATCTCAATTTCTCCAAATAATGATAGACTTCCAGCTAGTCCTGCTCAATAGGCGTACTGAATGTTCGGGTTCCATTATCATCTGCTCAAACATTTATAGAAAGGGGCAGGCATGCACATTGCATTGTGATTCATTCCCAAGATGAATTGATATTAAAACACCTAAAGCTATAATCAGCTTCCCAACAAAATATTATGATTTAAACGTTTAGATTTGCGGCTTTACATGAGTGCTCACAATACGTAAATAACGGTGCAAAGCAAATCCATTTAAGGAAATTACAAAGTGGAAGGGAGTAAGAATGATAAAAGTTTCGCTCCCACTGGTACAGGTGATTCAGATATGATTAAAACTAGTTAAACGTCAATAGCAGAGAACAAAGATCTAATTACACTATGCAACATCTTTTTAGAATTTTGTTTCCTGGTTAATAGCTGTTATTATCTAATTGATGATGTCTAAAAGAATACAAAATGGCTTATTCCCTTCAAGCTTTGCTTTTGTGATCAAAACATCGATATTTTGTATTTTATCTATTGCCCCAGACTGTGTAGGGAATGTACGCGAAGGCTTCAAACTCCTTAAATATAACTGAAAAGTCGTTTAATGAGGCCTAATGTATGTGCAGTGGTGACATCAACACCTTACTGGGGTCTACCAGTGGCTCTCACTTAACGTTGTTCATCCCTACATAGAATTCAGGCGGCCAGTCTCATCTTTAGTAGTGCGCCAAGGAGTCCCTGCTGTTCCAAAGGCAAGGATAGCAGTGACACTTCGTAAAACTGCTTTGGGGACCCATCAGGGATTCCACCATTCTGAAGTCACCGATGGCCTCCCAGGCGTGTCCACCATACTTAAAGGCGTCAAGCCATGTCTTGACACTGCTGTATTGCAGATCAAATGAAGTAGCGAGAATGTATCTTGATCCCCAATAGGCATACTGAAATATGCCTGGTAGGCCTAGCACAGCTCAGATTAATTGATTACTGTCTGAAGCAAATGTCATAGCTGGAGTCTTCGTTGGACCACAGCTGAAGAAGATCCTCGGGTGCAAGGAATTCCCCAAGAAGGTCACTAGGAAGGAGGAAGCAGCTTGATACAGTTTTGTTGATGTGGTTTGGGGCTTCCAGGGAAATCACAAGGCCGAAAACTATATGGAGCTGGTTGAGACTATGGTGAAGAACTATGGTAAAATGGGCTGCAGGCTGTCCCTCAAAGTCAATATCCTTGACGCTCATCTTGATAAATTCAAGGAAAAGATTGGAGCGTATTCGGAGGAGCAAGGCAAGCGCTTCCACCAATATACACTGACGTTGAACGCCTCTATCAGGGAACATATAACGAGAACATGATGAGAGAGATATTTTGGGGTTTGGTTCGTGAAAGTGAATTACACTACAATCGTAAATCCCGAGAAACTACTCACTTCTAAATCTGTTGTGATCATTACTGTTTAGCATTTGTGTAAATAAGTGTAAATTGAGATTCATATGTTATTCTTTCGAAAGAGATGTGATCTTTTAAAATGTTAATAAAATATGCGAATTCACCGGTTGCGCAGTTGGAAATAGGTAATAGGTAATCTTAGAAATATCACTGTTCTAGTAAAAAATGCAACGGTTAAAGGGAATACTAGCCTTTTTCTCTACTTGTTACCTATACACAATGGAAAACACTCGATACCACGGAACAAAAATCACTTACAATTACAACATACACTTATGTTACCATAGTAATTTTCAGTCATAGTTCAGTGAATACATTTGACAGAATACATGTGATTAGAGAACTCAATAATTATGTGTTAATAGGATTTCTCTTCCAATCTTAAGTTAATCAAAGGAGTACACAGAATATAGGTGAATGAGACATTGTACTGTGACAATTCCTTTAGTGACATCTTTTCAGGTGACAAAATTAATAAATTATACAAAAACATTGAATTATCTTTCTCGCTGATATTTCGCCCTACTTCAACGTTGGATCTCATCAGAGCGAACTTCTTTTTTCATGTTTTCATAACTCTCTTTATGATTTACTTGGTTTTTATAGTGAATATTCCGGTATAGCAACGCATTAAGTAGGATTTTAGTGACATCCTTTTAGGTAACAAAATGAATGAATTATTCAAAACATCGAATTTGGCTACAATTACCTTTATTTACGAAAGTTATTTTTCTCACTGATGTTCGCGCTCCTTTAACGTTGGGCCTCATCAGAGCGACCTTTATCTCTTTCGTTGTCTTATTGGAGTTACCTGATTTCTATAGTGAATATCCCCACCATTTAACTGTGACATGTTAGAATTAATCTAGAAACAAATGTTCTCACTGATGTTTCGCGCTCCTTTAACGTTGGGCCTCATCAGAGCGATCTTTATCTCTTTCGTTGTCTTATTGGAGTTACCTGATTTGTATAGTGAATATCCCCACCATTTAATAGTGACAAGTTAAAATTAATCTAGAAACAAATGTTCTCACTGACCTTTCGCCCACCTTTAACGTTGGGCCTCATCAGAGCGAACTTTATCTCTTTCGTTGTCTTCTCGAGTTACCTGATTTGTATAGTGAATATCCCCACCATTTAACTGTGACAAGTTAAAATTAATCTAGAAACAAATGTTCTCATCGTTCACTCGCCTTCCTTTAACGTTGGGCCTCATCAGAGCGATCTTTATCTATTTTGTTGTCTTCTTGGAGTTACCTGATTTGTATAGTGAATATCCCCGCCATTTAACTGTGACAAGTTAAAATGAATCTAGAAACAAATGTCCTCACTGATTATTCGCCCTCCTTTAAAATTAATCTAGAACCAAATTTCAACAAACTTAGCGGCTTTGATTGTGCTAAAAGAATTCACCTGTTCTCTTATCAATGTTATATTCGCTACTATGAAGTATGGAAATGTTTACTCTCTATGCTTTTACTATTTGCTGGGTCACTCAAAATGTAATCATTTGATTGAATAAAGATTTTATCGTATTTGTTTAATAAATCCTACCCATGATATCATGGGTTACAGAAACAGCCAGCTTTAAATAAACAACAAACAGGCTGAAATTGAAATTCTCATATGTTGTGCATCTCTGAAATAAATAAGCCGAACAGATGCAAGGGAAAACCATGCGTGATATCACGATATATCATGACAGGCGCATTGTGTGATAACCAGGAGCAATGAATAATTTATTTAAAAGACTCAAAGATTAACCTACATCCAGAATAGAGGAAGCGTTAATAGCGAAATTTAAGCAATTTCAAAGTCATGTAGAAAACATACCTGAATGAACATGATAGAAACTCAGATACTGAACATTTACAAAATTCATATCGAAAAGAAATTGACAAATAAAGCATGAGGGTAACACATAAGGAATTAAATGGATATGCTAAACGAATAGGAATACAGCTTCAAATTAATCCATCTCTTATGTTAAGGCGAAGGTTCTAAGATTTGTAAACGCAGGTGGTTGTAGACGTTGAGCATCAGATATTCGAGTTAAAAGCCCCGTTTTGATCTACAACGTGGCCTGAGCTCTATAATGAGCAACAGTTGAGTTATTGCCATAACAAAGATAGACTGTTAGTAATATTCTTACATTCCAAAGGTTACCACGCCCCAGTGTATAAAAGTTGTGTATTACAAAGATTGCTGAGGATGGAATCGCCTGTGCGGCTCGCATTGTTGGGAATGAACTGAATTCTTCAGTATATTAGCCACCAAAATCTCCTTTTCCTTACAGATTGTACTCACGAAGAGGGCTGTAGACTGTATCGGCTGAAACGTTGTGGTAAGAACATAATAACAAAAAGAATGAGTTCTTACACCTGAACAACCTTATAATGTAAATAAGTAAATGCTGATCAATAACATTAAGATTTTTCAAAGTTTTGTTACTTTCAATGTACGAGCAATGTATTGGCCATAAAATACTTTCATTGAAAATGCTCGTCTAAATAATACTTGAGAGAAAATATTCCTCATAAACAAATATAAAACAATCATGCTTACCGTTGGGATACAGAGTACTGAAGTAGTGGCATTTGACATACTACTTCTAAAGTTTATGTTGTCAAAACCACAACGTAACTGAAACCTTTAAGCGTAAACCAAGCAAAAACACAGGTTGATGTTTATTAACTATTTAATTCGTATTTAATGTTAATCCATTAGAATGTCTCTGGCATACATTTGATTTTTTCTAGAAAATGAATAAAACTTTAGCGTGGATTGGAAATACTTCAATATTCTGAAGTATAGATAACATAGACATTGGCAAACCACCTGTAATTACTGTTATTATTCCAAAGAGTGATAACAGTAAGCCGTTCAGCAAATCCGATTTTGTATTCGATTGATTGATTTCTTCTGCTAATGGTTTGCAGGCATTGTAAGCTTTTGCAAATGAAAATAGATTTTTTTTAACATGCGGCATTCAACTGTTATCGTAGCTGCAAGCCAAACGCAAGAAAATCAGACAATTGCTACAGGAGATGGGTTAGAATTGACTTTAATACTAGAGGGGATTTATCTTAAAACATATAAATAAAACGTGATTTTCTTAACAGATAATATTACCTAGTCGTTGAGGTAGTTGTGGATATCCATGGTGTTGTTCGGTGTTCGCGCCGAGGTAAAAGCCAGAATTTTGAATGCTGATTTTTAAGGCAAACACACAGGCTCTCTCTAATTAGAAGATTGCCGCCTCAGAATCTTCTTGCCCCATACCCACATTCGATCTTGTATTGGTTTTAGCTAAGTGAGAAATGGTGTGTTTGTCTCGTGCCTGCAATAGTTACGTATTTCTTGCAGTTTTCGAGACCAGGCAAAAGAAGGAATATAAGTGCTGATTGTCAAGGTAGGAAGGTCCCCCCTATTTAAATGGTTGATGCAACATGATATATCTACTCCTAATTCCACCCATTGCAGATTCGTGCTTCACTTAGCTAAGCTTACTAAATATAATGTATAATATAAGATATGAGTCATGATAAAATATTTGTAGCAGTAACATTTCGATATCTCCAACGAGCAGGATTTCGAAAGACATTGGTTGTAGAAAGGCGCGGAAGCTGTGTTTGCATTTATATAAATATGTATGTAAGTATGCATACATTTAGGTATATAATTCGTTAATAAAACGACGCGGAACGATAGGTTGTAAAGCATTCGGTATGAATAGAGATATTTTGAAGAGCACCTTGCATATGTGCTTAAAGCATAAAGTATACACAGGTTGCATAATTCACAGAGAGCGATGGAAAGAGCAATTCTAGAAATAACTCTAAGAGATAGAAAAAGATCAACATGGATCAGAAGGAGGACTAGAACGAAGGATATTATACAAATAATTAAGCATAAACAAATGGGGATGGGCTGGTCACCTAGCAAGAAGAGACGACAATAGATGGGAGGAAAGCCTAACCGATTAGTGCCCATGATACACTAAACGCAGTAGGAAAAGACCAGACCTGATGGAGGGATGAAATAGAAAGGTTTTCCGGTAAGACGTGGTAGAGGTTAGTACAATCTAGGTCGTCATGGAAGGAGAAGGGAAAGGCCTTTGTCCACCAGTGGACTTATAACGGATGATGATGATTATGATGATGATGATGATGATGATGACGATGATAATTCGTTTATATATTAAAATAGCCATCATAAATTAGCTTCGGCTTATTTTTATATAGTTTAGTTTTATACGTATTTCGGATACTCACCGTTACGAATTCTTTTGTGACAATTTTAAAGGACAGTATACACGCACACACGCAGACGCACTTTACACACACACACACACACACACACACACACACACACACACACACACACACAAAGACGTGCGTTCACTTGCTTAAACCGAACACGCACATTCACATACATGTATCGATTTATTTTTGCCATGAGACTATTATAAACAGAAATAAGGATTCAGTCCAAATCAAATTAGCCAGGACATGTTCATACAATTAGCTGTGTGGTCACAAAAGCCGTCCCACCGTTTGAGACGGTTTTACATTGTGCAAATATTTAGTCTTGTCTACGCCAAAAAGAAATTTCCACATAAAACATACATATTACCTGTGGCTGTCAGCCCATTACAATTTGAAGAAACAGGAGATGTTTACTCTTGTAATATTTAAGTCTCCATCGCGGCGCTTGAGGACTGTGTCGACTTGAGTGGAAAATCTATTCTATAGATTATTTTTTTGCCAGATTAAATTAATTTAGAAAAAAAAATGCTGACGTGCTTGAAAGTTTTAAATGATGAAGAAAAAGTTGTGTTCTTTATTTCAATACTTAATTTAACTTATATAAACTTTAAAAAAAAGATGTTCAATAGATTTAAATGATTTTTATGGAACTAGTGAATAAGGTTCCACTAATGAGAGCTTAAACATTTGCATTAATCCATTTAGGGATGTAATAAACTTAAGCGCCTGTGTACACCTTAAGAAGGCCGAAGAATGGATCAGCCGAAACGTCGTGTTAACAACACAAACAACGAGAAGGAGTTCCATCGTCCGAAGAACTATTTGAATGTTAATGACCCTTCTCAGAACTATAGAAAATAATAATACCTGGTTTAAGAAATTCAGACAGGATGTCTATGTACTTTGTCACACTGCTGACAAGCCTGACTTTGCATTTTTCTAGGTTTCCTATTCAATATCTCGCCTTAATGGAAGATGAATAAGAAAATGAAGGTGATATTGTGCAAGTCGTTCGTGATATCTAATGAGGAACAGCTACCTAAAATGAATTACTTCAAAACAATACCAGGACTTTGCTCGGGAGCTACAAAAGTGTGGGATATACTAGCTGGTGCAATTGAAACCGTACCCAAACACTAGAAGAAAGATTAGGCGAGTTAGATATTTATGGAATAGTTGAGACTGTTGCTGAGATTTGCGAGGATACTGAGAAAGGTGCTGGAGATTTGAGGAGACTCGCTGTCACTCAATCTCCAGTGATAACAACCAAATAGATATTGTGAATAGGCAAATGACTAAAACAAAAAACTACTACTACTACTACTACTACTACTACTACTACTACTACTACTACTACTACTACTACTACTACTACTACTACTACTACTACTAATAATAATAATTCCAATTCCAATTCCAATTCCAATGAATAGGTCCGCTCGGATTGTGCAATGGTAGCCCACATGCCTCAGACACAAATGGTCCCGGGTTCGATTCCCGGTATGAGCGAAGTGTGTGGAGAACTCTTCATTAGGCCATGCTAAATGAGTACACCCTAAGCTGTGTGATTAGGGTGGAGGCATCCTGAGAAAGAATCCTTGAAAATTGAGGAGCCTTGTTGTCACCAATTTCAGGGAGACATTACCATTGAAAATCAATGTGCCACAATTCAATATTCCGAACTGAAGAGCTGCATTCTGAACTGAAGAGTTGCATTCTGACAGGATCTTGAGAAAAGTCCTTGAAAGGGAAACATTACTATTGAATAAAATCTCAATTGCTCAATGTGCGACAAAAAGATTATCATCATTATCATTATCATTATCATCTTTTTTTCTTTAATGTTTATTTTTGCATTCTGTAGAGCCGGGTCCAAGGTATGGTCCTGGCGCGTTATAGGGGAGTATTCATCTAATCGACAGCACTTTCCGTAGTATGTGGGCTGTTCCAAGTAGGGCGCTCTTTTGGACTACATGGATGTTGATGTTACCTGGGATACGGTTGGTGAACCTTTCCGTTCCCTTCTTCACAAGTCCTAGAGCTCCGATGACCACCGGTGTTATGGTGGTGTTCATGCCCCACATCCTGTTGATCTCGATTTCGAGGTCCTTGTACTTGGACATTTTGTCAGATGGTAGTGCTACATCGATGAGCATGCACCTCTTTTCTAAAAA
>VCCN01006590.1:709237-721181 GCA_006491835.1 Architeuthis dux
ATATCAATCTATATATAGAATGTATATATCATAGATAGAATTTATATATTATAGATACCTTTCCATTATAAATAGAATGTATGTATTATATGTAGCCTTCTATTTGTGTATAGTATTTGCAAACATGTCACTCTGTCTATGTATATAAATCCATATCACATATTCGTATCTATCTCAAAAAACAATCTATATATTGTAGATGCATATTACTGTATAGCGTTTATATATCATAGCTTTCTATCAATTTACCTCTATATAAACATTATATATCATATGTCCGTACCCATCTCGATATTATATATCATATGTCCGTAACCCATTTGTATAGCATACCTATCTATATATCACATTTATAAATCATAAATCCATATCCCTCTAAATATAATTTATATATCATGCATACGTATCCATTTCTATGTAGAAGTTTATATATCACACATATCTAGCTATTCCTGTGTAGCATTCATATACATACCTATCAATCTGTCTTTATATAGAATCTATATAGGATTTAAACATACCTTATGTATCTATCTATCTTATATTCATTCAATTTCCCTCTAATTTTGTTAAAAGATATAAAACCAAAAATAATATACTATATAACTTTAAATATTGGCAATATTTGTATATGTGAATATAAATTCCTCTTGATATCTTAAAAACATAGAACAAACCTTATGTTAACAAGAGTGAAGAAATCTTCCTCGCGCAGTGAATATATCGGATCTAAAAAGAAAGAAACCATACCATCTAAGACTAACTGATTTAAATAAAATGCTTAACTATGTTTATAACTGACTAGTCGTCAAAACATGTTTATTCGGAGAGGATTCGTCGAACCGTCAACATGCTCATATGTTTACAGGTGATATATCGTACAAATGCTCGATAGCATGTTTTATAAACAAGGTATATAACGGACTGGGTTTCTAAACTTCTTAGGCTTTATTATGAAATATTCGGCCAATTAGGCTTAGGACCTTATACAGCAATACCCTAAACAGTGCGGTTTTGATTAGTGTAGGTTTTGATGTAGTACGGTTACGTTATTGCTTTACAAAATAATGTAACTAAGTATAAACTGAACATTGAAGTATAATTAGACCTTGTGCGGTTTTGAACATTACGGAACATTTTGGAACGAATTAACTCACTAATTAAGGTATATCTATAATGAGTTTAGATTTTACATATAAACAATGGCCACATGCAAAAAAAGGGGACATTTATACACGTAGCCACTACTTTTCGAGAATTTGATTTACGCCACAATTTGATTTACGCCACCTTTTTGCTTTTACGAAAAAAGACGAAAAGCGAAAATGGCGTTCAGCGTTTGTCTTGCAGCGGGGACGTTATTAGAAGCAGCGTACGCCCTCTCCCTTTCTTTCTCCTATACTACATTCTCCTCTGACGACTCAGACTAACATGTAATAATCACCATTTCTTAGGTATGGGAATGCTCAAAGATTTCTACCATATAAAGTAATGGTAATTGCTCCTTCGCTTTGCGTGATTTCGGCGCATAGTGTTAGCAAACCATCAGAAGTCGGTAGAATTTAGATGCAGACGAGCAAAGGGAATTATTAGAAACATTAATGACACTTTAAATTCGGATCTGTACCTAAGCTCTAATGAGCCAAAACTGCAAAGATTGACCTCATGCCTGGGTGACCTCTCCTCTGAGGCAATCACATATATTGCCGGAGGAAACTTACTGGTACAAGTCCATAACTATATGAGCAGAGAGAGAGAGAGAGAGAGAGAGAGAGAGAGAGAGAGAGAGAGGGAGAGGGAGAGAACGGAGAGAACGGAGAGAAAAGACAGGGAGGTGGATAGAGTCAGAGACGTAGAAGGAGAGACAGAGAGAGATCGAGAGAAAAGGGGAGAAAGATAGATCGAGAGAGAGAGAGAAATCTTTTGCAGTTCGGATGACTTTTACTATATAGGAGAACACATCACTGTTAGATAATGGGAGGCTTGGTTGTCACTTTACCCGCTAGAATTGCAAGCTGACCAACATAGCAGTTCTTTTAGTACACACACGTATATGTGTGTGGGTGTATGTATGTATATGTGTATACGCATGTCGGTGGTCGGAGCGGACATTTATGTGTGCGAATTTGGACGAGGTGACACCCCACCCCCAATAATTAACCAAGACATTTCCAATGCCTTATCTGTAGACAGTCAGTCTGCCGCTGGTCAACTAAATACAAACCGTTGTGGTTCTTAATTTGATTATTTTGTACGTCTTTCGAAGTTCAAAGATTGCTATGGATGCCTATCCGGTACATAGAATTAATTAAATCTAATAAACGCAAACATTGGTTATATGATATAGTTGTCCAATCAGAAGCCAGAATTTGCCGAGATCGATTTTTAAATTCTAGGTCAGGTCAGTTAGAAAATAGCCGCCCTTTCGGGGCAGACGTTTCATCTTAGACACGCGACGCGTGTCTTTTGGCCGTCAGCCAAAGCTGTTGATCCCTAACAAAGTGTAAGTGGAGAAAGAGTGAATGACTAGCGGAGAAGAAAGAAAATGGAGCGGAGACAGTGTAAATTTAGGTAAAGGTCTACATCCGTTAACCAAGTCAAAACAAATCTTTTTGTGTTTTTAATCCGTTAGACCATAACAATATTCCTAAAAGTTGTTAGTTTTAAGAGAAAATGTGTTTTAAGGTTTTACGAGGTGGGTTATATTTACAATGTAACTGTATCGTAAACGGGACCGTTATTTCAATCCGTTGTACGGAAGTGTGGCTTTGAAGCATGTTGTTACTTCCCTTGAAGGTTTTTAACTAGGTTTCTTTGATATTTTAATGACGATTCTTCTGTGCTTTCATTAAATTAAAAGAACCTTAATGAAAGCACAGAAAAATCTTCATTAACATATCAAAGAAGCCTCACAAGAGAAGTAACAACATGCTTCGAAGCCCCACTTCCATACAACCGACAGAAAGTAACGACCCCGTTTACGATACAGTTTCATTGTAAATAGAACCCCCCCTTGTAAAATCATAAAAACATTTTTTCTAAAATCTAACAACTTCTAGGAAGATTGTTAGTATTTAACAGATTTAAAGCAGAAAAGATTAATGGCGAAAACATTGTTTCTACTGTTTTTCGACTTAGGTAACCGGGAATAGATTTACCAAAACGCTTGTCTCAGTCGTGCTATTGTGCAAACGCAAGAATGCAAAAAAACGATTCTTTTTACAGCATCCCCGGAAGAGAATTGCGCAACGGTAGACAACTTATACTTGTACAACGTTCCTTTTCTGGACCTTCTTCTCTCATCCCGTCTTGTTCAGACTTTTCGTGTTTCCCAACTCAAATATTTTTCGGATGTTATGTTACTCCTTGCTTCTGTTGTTGTCCGTTCTCCTCAGTCCGTTTGAAAAGCAACGAACTTTTCAATCGAGCCTGCACATGTGCACATAATACACAATATGCATGTCATAATGCAACATCCCACAGTCTCTCAAACACACGAAAGCAAATTCATTTTTATATTTGCTAATACTAATTCGCATAACTTTAGTTTTCTGATAAGTCATTTTATATATTATTTAATAACGATGAATTAATTCTAAAATGAAAACACATTTATTATTTACCAAATCCCATATATTTGGTTGATGCAAAGGTTCCCAGTACACAATGTAAGGGAAATATTAGAAGTGTCTTTCAAGTTTACTTAACTCTTTATTGGTTGTGTGTACATATTCTTTAAGAATTGTATGCGGTAAAGTGAAATTTCTATTGATTTTGGTGAAAGTTATGCTTGAATGTAGAATGTACATTTGACATTGTTGATTCTTCATGTTTATTCTGACAAAAATGTCCAGAGGAATCCAGCCACTGGATCACTAAACCATATGGTAAATGTGCAGTAATCACGTGTTGGGAGTGGTCTGTCGAGTTTGAAAAAAAAGAGATTTTGAGCTTAAGGACAAACATCGCTCTGAAAATCCATGAAGCATACAAACTGCTGAATTGGAGAAGATTTTGATGGAAAATGCAGTACAAACAACACGAGAACTTGTAGAAAAATAGAAATGAATCAGTCAACTCATTTGAATGGAAAAAACGTGTTTGAGCAAATAGCTAACCGGTGAGTTTGCTACATGGCATTGCCTGTGCTCGTGTTTCAAATGCGATAGAGCAAAACGAACATGGAGATAAGATGGGAAGTTCTCCTACATGTGGACACGTTCATACTTTCATTTGCTTCACTTCATGCAACAGACGTCGCCTGGAAACAACCTTCAACGTGCTCAAGATATTAATAAAAGTATTCATTAGTTTTTATTCCTACCAAACTATACGGGTACATTCTTATCGGCACACGAATGCCACCATTGGAAACGATTCTAGTAACCAATGGACATATCTTGGAAAATGTAATGATGATCTCCCTATCAATGACAACGGTGCAAAAACACTCTCATTATGTCAAGATTTCAAACTTTAAACTCCCTATTTGCAACACGGAAACACCATCGTCACACCTGGTACTCTCTAGCGGGGTTTTCAAAAAGAGTTGATTACCTAATGGCTGAATGGCATATCAAACGTTCTGCCGCAAACTGTAGAGTGTATCTCGGTGCGAGTATTCCATTCCAATCAACTCATAGGATGCTAGCCCTTCATTGTAATTTCCCATCAAAACTCCTTCGTAACAAACTTATTTCACACACACAGAAAACCACAAAAGCCTCTCATCCTAATCCTAAATCATTAAGGACAATGCTAGATGTCAGGAATAATTTCTCGGAATGCTTGAACAACCAGCTTCCTAATACTTTGGATACATTAGATGTGAATGCTCGTGAAAACCAGATAACATCAACAATCGATACTGCCACAAAACGAGCTATACCATGTGTGCTACCAAAAAAGGAAACAAACCTATGGATTGATGATATATATCTATCACTTTTAGATGAACGTAAATCTTGTAAAGATCCAGCTCGGCTTACTGTTCTAGCTAAACAAATTAAGAAAAGAAGAAGTGGTCTATCAAATAAAACTATGATATTACAGAAATGAAATAAATTATGCAAGTGAGTGCATAAATGTAGAAGAGGAATTCAGATTAGCTAAGCAATACAAAATACTAAAAAGCACTGAAATAAATACCATCTCCTTTAAGGGACGTCCTACTGAGGTAGAGCCTGAGGTATTACATCCAAGCGAATTCCCTCACATATTGCCATGCGAAACTGACACAATCATAGAAACACCATCAACACAGTCTGAAGTAGAACATGCTTTAAAATACGGCAAATTGAAAGGTCATCCGAACAACTTAAATACAATCCTGTAACAGATTGCTAGTACATCTCACCATGCTTCTTGTTAGTATAAGGAAAACATTCCAGGTTCCATCATCATGGCTGATATCGTCCATCACCAGTTTATTTAAACTGAAGATAAAAGTTATAGGGGGATTTCCATCATGGCTACATGTTATGAACAACTTATCTGAAATGTACAGTTTGGGTTTCAATCAAATAGATCAACGTGAGATGCGATCCTTGTTTTGAGGAAAGCTATAGAAATCTATTCGGGGGTATTTTATTGCTGCTTCATAGACTTAAGAGCTGCATACGACTGAATAGATCGTGATAGGGCCTTGAAATACGGTTACGATCACTCATAACAGTCAAATGTCTCTTTACACTGGTATCACAACAACCATTAGACAGACAAAAACATTTTTTCAAACATTTACTGGATGTCGTCAGGGCGGGATGGAATCACCAATCATATTTAACATCTACATATATGTTGTATTGCATTGTTCGGAGAAGGCAGTTATACAGAAATATCCAAACACGGATCTGAAATATTCCTATAGAATTCATAATCACTGTTCTAGTCGAGAACAACGTTCAATCCATGGTCTTACTGGCACTGTAACATTGCAAATGTTTCTGTATGCCGATGGCATCGTCTTGTTATGTACAAATATCCATGAATTGGAAGATATTGTAAGAATATATGATGAACACATTATCAGGTATGGATTGATGAGTTCAAAGGATAAAACCGAGACATTGGCTTTTAACACCACTGAGCATCGAGATCTACATTAATCTCAATAAGAAACACTCCTTTAAAGAATGTCCGAAAGTTTAAATATCTAGGTGATATGATTGATCACAAATTATAAAAATGTAAAATCTGTGAATGAAAACTCATGTGATAAACATACATCAAGTGATACTAACACAGAAAATCACCAAACAATAAGTAATTATGAAGATTATCTGATATTTAGAATATCATCGGTTTTCCAGAAATGGAACGAATTAAAACACCTTCTGATTGATCAAAGAATAAAGATGTCAACAAGAATACAAATTATTGATATGTGTTCGATCGCGACTATTATATAGTGTACAAAAATGGGATGTGAAAAGACATGAAAAGCTTAAACTAGAGAGTGTGTGGCATGGATTCTTGTGAAAGATGGTTTCAAACGGCTATAAATGAAACAGATGCACTTAAACAAAATAAGAAAGGAGTAGAAGATGCCAGCGAGGTAATTGGCGAATTAGATTGGTACTTTTAATATTAAAAAACGACCTACGAACCATAACAAAAACAATGCCACTATCTGATTTTTGCGAAGTACAATATTTAAAATATATAGCCCATGTAACAAGAATACCTAATACTTCCATTCGGAAACAATTGCTATTTGCCAATGAAAGAAAAAAACAAATTCTCTAGAAATTCATGGCTAAAGATCGAGACAATGTTGAGTTTATCTACAATGCAAATACAAAAGAAAATGAGTAATAAAAAGGAGTTCATGTTTTTGATATGCCAACGTTATCGGCATATGTAAAGCCACTCAAAAGGGACATAGTGTCAAAATCAGGAAATATGATGACGATGATGATGTTATATGTTTCCAGCTAAGTGAGTCGATTGTTCCTACCCACATGAACAAAATGTCCTTGTTCGAAGTTAATGGTCATCAGCTAGTAAGCATCGTTGTTGACCTCTGGTGACATTCAGAAGTTTGGTAGCTTTTCCATTTCATTCTCTGTAGAAAAAAATGTGTTTGAAGATTGGCTTGATTTTTAAGTTGATATAGGAGTTGTTGTTCACCAGGCCAGGTCAGGCCAGTCCAGGCCAGACGAACAAATTGAATGCTGCTGGACATTGGTGTCTATTTTTACTGAATGCTTTATATTATTTTTGCCCGTCATTATTTTGGCAATTGGTAGGAAAATGTCCATATATGAAAAGAGAAAAAGGATAGAGAAAGATTAAACACTGAATAGACAAGAAGCTACTGATGTGTTATGACAAATTGTGATTTGCGAGAAGAATGTTACTCGGGATACTTTTAATGCTCATTACTCAAGACTTATGGTTTAACAATACTTTTTGTGTTTACGGCACTTTGGAGCGTGAAATAAAGACAATAAAAATGTTTAATACGTATAGTAGCCTTGATGAAATCATGCGTTAAGTGTGTCTGCTTTTTGTTGTATTCATTTCATATCTACTTGTAGAAGAAGCACCCAGTCCCGTTGACGAAAGCAAAGTCATAAAAGGCTCAAGATGTCTTGATGGATTACTCGAATGATGCTTACTGACTGCAGGAGAAATTCATCTCAGAATAGACATTTATTTGTATTCCTGGACGGTGTACATCGGTTAGCCGACCTGTCTATATTGAACTGGACCCGAATCAATATGGCTTTTTATTACCGACCGTAATACTTCACTGTTCTTTCTTTCTTTTTTTCCATTCTTTCTTTCCGTGATTCGTCCAATCATTATTTCCTTTGTTCGTGTCTTTCCATTTGTTCTTTTTTTTTTTAAAAACCTTCAAAATGCTTCTCTTTCTTTTTTCTATCTTCCTTCTTTTTTTCTTTCTTTCTTTTTTCTATTTTTCTTCCTGTTTTCTATCTTTCTTTCTTTCTTTCATCCTTTTTCTCTCTTTCTCTCTCTTCCTTTCTTTCATCTTTTTTCTTTGTTTCTTTATTTCTTTCTCTCATCATGTTCTTCTTTCTTTCTATCATCCTTTCTTTCTTTTTCTCTCCTTCTAACCTTTACCCTTCTCGTTTTATTCATTCCACCTCCAATTCTTCCGTTTCGTCATCGCTCAATCCGTTCAGTAAACTTCTTCCCAATACTTTTCAATTACCTTTTATTTCCTCTGTTCCTTCTCTCTCTCACCCCCTCTTTCCCTCTCTATATCTCTTTCTGAGTTCTGTTTTGATTTATAATAAGTTTTTTCCTTTAAGTTCTTTTTTTCTCTGAATTCCTCGATTTCATTTCAGTAGCTCCCCCTTCTCCTTTCACCGGTCTTGTTCAATGTGAAAGTTTTGCTAGATTAGATGTCATATTTGTGATGTATAGATGTGCCCAAATGAGATCATGTCATTTTTTTTTCTTGTGGTCCGATATTAGCACATTCCAATAATTGCATCTGCCAACATTTCAACACGATCTTTCTATCTTTCTTTTCTTTGCTTTTCTTGAATTATCATCTCCTTTGAAACGGCCTTGCCCTACCATATTCACTTCTTTCTTTTCAGTATATACACACACATATATATATATATATATATATATGCTTTTAAAGAAATATATCTTCTGCTTATTGAGCCTTCCATTCTAGAGCGTCTTTCATTGCATTTTGTTCATCTCGCCTCCGCTTTCTTTTTGCCTTTATATTTCAGATCCTTATCATTTCATATTATTTTAACTGAAATTCCATCATAAATTAATCGTTTGTAAAAACACAATTTTCGGACTTCAAATAATGTGATTAAAGATTCGATTACTATCCTAGACATCTTAAATTTAAAACATCTCATGCCGAATTGAAGGTGCAACTATTGTCCGAATACTTTTCACGTTAACGATTATGGTTTTAATTTGTAATTATATCATATGTTAGACAAGATCATATGTTTCACGAGATTATCTGATCACTTTTTTTTACAGTGATGTGGCTAGGAGGGTCGTGAACTACGATGGACAGCAGATGGTATATTCAGAAAAAATGTTGTTTGTCTTGGTGCTTCGAAATTTCAATATCATTACAATGGTGTCTGGAAAAGGAAAATGCAGATTGTTGAGGTATAATGGGAAGGTAAGTTAGCCACCAAAGCAATGCACAAGCGAGATCAAATATAAACGAAAGTTTAGAATACAATGTTCGATTGACAAAATTAACAACACGCTAGAAAAATCACACGACCTTTCCTCAAATTTCTAGCACTTCGAAAATGAAGGAGATCACTTCATTAAATGATGCATCTTTGGCATTCCTAAATATGGCAAAGATTTGCAGGCTCTTTCTGCTACAGATTAGTTTCTGATTTCCGATTCATTTTGTTTCTAAGATTAACAACTTTAACTTCTTCTCTTTTAAGTCTTTATGGAATTAACTAAATCCTATTATTCATGGAAATTTTCGTTTCAAAACTCTGATCAGATCAAATCCTAGACCAATGGTTCCCAACCTTTTCGAGTCATGTCCCACCTCTGCCAATACGATTACTAGTATTCCCACTTCTATTTAAGTAAGTTGCAACAAAGAATAATTTTAAATACTAACTTTACTTTACATATAATTAGACAGCGTTATACTAAGAATTAGTTTAATAGTATAAGTGTACAGCTGCTGCTGTGTATTTGTAACTCAAAGAAAGCAAGCTAAAATAATTAAGAACTCATCCTTTGAAATTCCAATTTATTACAAGAAAAATAAGAATTCTGCTATCATAACTGATATAAGCATCAAGGTGATCTCTGTTATTGTTTTTTTTTGCCACTAGTTCTCCGATGTGTGGGTCTATTTGTGATAGAGCACATCTTAAATCATTCTCAACGTGGGGCTTATTCCGAGCCTTCGACTTGATAGAAGTGCAGACAACTCTACATCACAGATATATGTTGAAGAGAACAGGATTAATACACGAAGAAGTCCAGGATAAATGGGACGCATTTTCACCCCAGAACTCATTCAGACTGAGCACTTTGAACTCATCTTTCACTGAAGAGTTGTGTTTTAGCTCCAAAACCTACTTCTGTAGTTCGATGGGAATATCACCCACAACACATTAAAATGGATTCCTTGTCAGAGCCATAGTTACTTGATCAGTGTTTATGGCTGGAAAGTATCACTGAAATTCACCAATAAGGGAGTTTAGCTATTTTGCTATCTCAGCTTTGAGCATCTGGTTGATGTTATCATCTCCAATAACTTCAGTAAATTGCATCTTTTATGTGACACTCCCAGAGCTGTAGTTTAGCAATAAATGTTCTTACACTGTCTGTATGATTAATGATATTGGTCTCACGGCCTAGTAGTTTTCGGTTTAGCTCATTTAGGATTTCGAATATATCGGCTAGGTAGGCCAAATGAGCTTGAATGTTTGGCAAGTTTACCATGGTGAATAGTTCCTTATTCTAGTTGGATATAGACGTCCTCACTTCTTCGCTAAGCTCATATAACCGAGCAAGCATGTTTCTCTTTGATACCCAGCGAACTTTAGTGTGGAACAACTAATCTTGGTGTTCAGCATTCATACTTTCACATAAATCACGAAGAGGCCTTATATTCAGAGCTGAATCTCTGATTAGGTCGACTGATTTTATGATGAAAATCTACTGGTAATGTCTTTGAGGCGAGAGCCTCTCGGTGGATCATGCAGTATACTCCAACAACTGTAGGATTGACAATCCAGAACGAGAACACCACATTACCGTGGTGCCGTCTGTACACATTCCAATTACATTGAATGTTGAGATTAGCTCCATCACATCTTTTGCTTTCGTTGTTTTAGGCAATGAGCGACATAGCAGAAAATCATCTTTGATATCCTGAGCATCAATATATCTTACACAAATGAGAAGCTGAGAAAGGTTTGCAATATCAGTTGTCTCGTCTACTTGAATAGCAACATACTTCGATGATTTTATCTTTGCAATCAATTGATCTTTAATATTATAAGCCACATCTTGTATCCGTGAGTTGGTGATCTTGTTAAAGAGGGGTATTTGCTTTTTCAACTGAATCATCACCAAGAATAAGTTTGGCACTATCAAGGATACGTATTATTGGCTATATGTTGTGCAATAACATATGTTGTGCAATAACATATGAACAAAGTGAAATACAAATGTAGAAAAACCACAATCAAACAACGTGAAAAATAAATGTTCAAACTTCCAGACACGCAAACATCCCACGTGTGTTGGAATTTTATGAAAACGGAATGGTAGTGGCAACAGCATTTTGATAAAGTAAATTCAAGAGTTATTTTAAGAATTTCAAAGTAAAATCTGCATATGTCTGAGCAGGAATAAAACAAACTATCAACAATGTGAAATACAAACCTACCGAAAATACTGGCAGGCAAAAAACCCACGTGTTGGAATTGTTAGCAGTAAATGAAAAGGAAATGTCCGCTTCAACCGGTTTTCGATAAATATCGTGTTGTGGATCTCGGCTCGGGGTAAAATTGTTGTTTAGTAGGATCACCATCTCGGCTATTCAAATATTGACGAAGTCCAGCATTGGCACAAAAGATGTGATTCTGATTGGTTTAAGATGTCTCCACTGTGAGCCGGAAGTCGCTAGGTCGTACTCACTATTTATTTTCCCGATTCAGTATTCATGTAGCCGCTGAAGAGGAAGCTTCCGGTTTAGTATCCACAATAACATGCGATTAGACGAGGGAATTCAAGTACAGGCGAATTTCCGTTATTTTAGTTAACGGTTCGCGCGAACATCCCCACTACCGTTAAGGAACCACTATAGACAAAGGCTTCCTTTACATTATGTTAATAAATATTCAGGTCTTCTTGGTAGACTTTTTCCTCTTCATTGTTCATCTCTTCATTATTACTCGTGATATCAGTTAGTACACACACACACACACACACACACACACAC
>VCCN01006590.1:820880-833726 GCA_006491835.1 Architeuthis dux
GAGAGAGAGAGAGAGAGAGAGAGAGAGAGAGAGAGGGTCTCTAAGCAGTTTTAAAAAACCTGAAACATATAGTCCAGGGGCCAATCCATATTTTGGCACCACCTAAGGTGGCCAAACATTAATGGTACCATAATGTTAATCGGGTCAATATGAAAGCATTAATACATGATAACCTCTTCTGCCTTGTAGCTTAATCACTTTTTAATGGAACATTCAAAATGGCGGATTTACGCTGTGGTGCCTTAGTCAGAAAGGTTTCTTGAGTTATTTACAATCTAATGTCATAAACCATTTTTTTTAAATGGAACCCCTGTGTATAGGTAATTGTGCAGGATTCGCTGCAAAATCTGATCACTTCTTACATAGCCTATTGCCGACCCTCCCACAAAGTTACCTAGAAATTCATTGAGAACTATTAGAAATATCGTATGGACAGACTTTCGGAGCTGTTGTGTGGTTGCTGTCTGTTAGCTAGGAGTTAGGAGAGATAATTGCGCATGGATCTGATCCCAAATTACACTCTTCCACGAAATTTCATCAAAATTCATCAAGGATCTTTAGAGATATCGTGTGAACTGATAGATAACTTTTGAAGATATTGTGTGGTGTGGACAGATAGCTACAATTTAGGTGTGTGTGTGTGTGTGGGGGGGGTAATTGTGAATGGATCCACTCCAAAATGTAATCACTGTTTTTATAATTTATCGTCCACCACACAATTGCATTGAAATTGATTGAGAACCTTTGGAGATATTGTGTAGACATAGATATAACCTTTGGAGATAGGTTGCGGTTGCGGAGAGTTAGCTAGGATGTTCCCAATGAATTTCAATGGAATTTCGTAATTTCGTAAAAAGGGTGGCACTACCGAATAAGTGATTACATTTTGGCGAGGATCCATGCACAATTACCTCCGTTGGCAGAGGTATGCGCACTCTCAGTACTTTCTAAGTTTGTTTACAGAGTGATAACTATCATAAAGTTACAATATAGGCAGGATTATCATACCAAAATATACCAAAATATAAACTAGAGACATGTAGGAAGACAAAAATAAAAGAATTGTTTGGCGACCTTGGGTGGTACCAACTTGTGAAAATATCTGTATTGGCCCCCTGGACTAATACATGCATCATTCAATACCATATATCTTTCACAATGATAGACTTGCACTAATGGAAATTGGCCACATATAGGCATTAAACTAATTGCTCAAGTTTCTCAACTATAAGGAACATATGAAAGTTTAAATATTCATATTGGATAGTGAAAATAAAGAATATTCCCTTGGACATCCGATATTGTATTATACGCTTCATTCCTCTTTATCTGTAAATCAAAATAATTATTAACGTACATAAGGATATGTGTACATAGACATAATGCAAGAGAGGGAGTGATAGACATAGAGAGAGATAAGGGGGAGAGAGAGGCATGAAGAAGAGTGTTTTAATCATATTGTAGTTGATTGCTTATATGCCTGGATCTATCTATCTCACGTTGTTCATATTAATCTAAATCCACATGTAAATATTGATATGTCTTATAACGTGCACATCAATCTACGCCAGTCTCTTCGTATCTTTCTCACTTAATATCTATTTCAGTCTTATCTATTCATCTATCTATGGCTGGTTATATAAATCTATGTGAGTGTGACCATGTTTAAATATTGATATGTCTCACTCTGTTCCAATCAATCTATGTCCGTCTCAAACTGTTACTATCTATTTCAGTCTATTGAGGCCAATTTATCCATCGATCTGTTTATATCAATCTATCTCAGTATGTGTTTATCTAGATATTAGTAAAGCTAAGTATTTTTTAAACTCTATATCTCGAATCATATGCTTATACAGTGTATTCCGGTTAATAGGACCAAATCGGGACCAACGATCTTGTACCCAATAACCGGCTGGTCCAATATACCGATGCACAAAACACCGGTTCTGTTTTATTTAAGGGGAACAACTCGCATAAAAACACAATGACTTCCTTTTGCACTTTTCCGTTTTTGGGAAAAATTGAGTCACATGCTAAACATATTTGAAAGATAGTTGTTTTGAGAACTAAAAGAATATAATTTTAGTAATTCTATCAGATCCTATTTCATAAAAATGTTAATTCGGTAGCATTGCTGCTTGGCCCATATAAACGGCGCATTGGTAATAATAAACGAAGCAAATTAGTGACGATGACATACGTTTGAATCGGTTCTTACAAGATTGGTCCTATTGTGAGACCGGTCCTAATAGCCGTTTGTACTATTAAGCGGAATCCACTGTATTGATATTTACTAAGCTTAGCTTAGTTAAGCTCAATATTACAAATATGGAGCACTCATTGAGGATCGAACTCACTCCAGTAGTAGTGTTCTACGAGATTAGCATGCTAATCACTACTGCACATCACATACCTTTATATTTATGCGTATTTGTTTTCCTTTAAATAAATAAATAGAATCATCGGATTACTAGGTCATTATCTACAATTCTACAAATGTTTTCAATTGCTGTTGTTTTCTGCGTCGTTGTTTGTCGTGATTCCCCAGTTCTGCAAAAAACATCATTCTTGGCTTAATTCATATTACTCTCGGCTGATCAGAAGTCTTCCTGTTTTGGGCGCAATTAGCGAAAAAAGAAAAAATCAATTTCGATGACTCTACAAAACTGGTAACAGCACTAAAATAACAATAACAGTCGCTTGGTTTGTTTTTTACAAATCAGGAAGATCAATGGAATGACTGGAAAAAAAACAACTTACGTCCTGTTTTCATGTTTCCTTTTGATACGCCGTCTTCATTTCTGTTCTCTTCCTGCTGCTTCATGTCTGCTTCTACGGACAGAGAAGAAGCTGCAAAACTGAATAAATATATAAATGAGAGAAACATACCTAGAATGAACTCGGCTACTAATACGTAAGCTGGAAAGCAATAAGACAATACAGTATTGCCACAAGCTGGATTATACAAAACATTTGAATGTTTTTAAGTTTATTTTACTTAGATTTGCAAACTGGAAACATCGTTTCTATTTCGAAAATAATTCCTCTATGCAATAATCAATTCTGAATAGACTTTCTTTGTCGTATTCGTATTGTTTTTCTATTGCAATAAATAAATAATATTGTGACTATTAAGTAACCAGCATAGATAGGAAATGAAGAGTAAGCCGGCAGCGAAATAAAAAAAACAACCCTCAGAGATTTGATGAAAAAGGTTTTGGCAAAAATCAATAATAATGACAATACTTCATCTAAGATATTTGAAGACTATTACATCTAATACCACCAGTGCAAATAAACAAACATAATGGTGGTATAGTGATCGGATAAAAAAAGGAATATAGCTATATGCCTAATTGGAACGATGTCCAATGGTTGAGCTTTCATGACTGATTGGCTATGGTGCTTTCAATGTAAGACAGGTCACAAAGGATAAGGTGTGCTAGTTGAAATCTTGCGGGAACCTATTCTTAATTTCCGATCTGTGCTGGTTACTTAACGTCGTAAAATAACAATATGAGAGTTTTGATAAAAGGCAACATAAATAAGATGATAGAAAAACTATGGCAAGCAATATCAAATCATTTCATAAGAAATGTCCGAAGAACTTTCCCTCCAGTTGATTCCGCTTAGTTTGAGATGTTGAAGGCTGTCCTGGATTTAGCCACGAGTTTTCCTTCATTTTGGATTCCCTTAATAAATGCAGCTTTCATTGCAAGCGACTTTCCTATCCAAAATGTTGAAAAGATGAAGACAAGTGTTTAAGTGCAGACCAATGTTTGCTTCCGAAATTTCATGTGAAACCCATTTTACTTGCTTCATAATTCATTCTAAGGCACATCTAATATTCCTCTAACGTTGCGCAACATATGGCGCTGGTAACTTTGGCATTATCCTGATATTACCAGGAAATAATCTTAAAATGAATATATATAGAGAGAGAGGCTTATTTCATTAATTACAATTCGAATATCGAATATCTGGAATTGTAGTTATACGAACAAGAAAAGAAGTCAGTATTTGCTAACCTAATAAACAGATAATATCATGAATACCCGATAAAAGAATAATCCTATCATTTGCAGAGAGTCAGAGGGAATGCAAACTACAGACGTATGCAAACGAATAGATAAGAACATCCGAAGTGAAATACCCAGAGAAATAAATCTCGACTCGAAATGTAACACTAAGTTTGACGGTTTTTTTCGTGTTAGCCATTGTTGTGTTGAAGCCGTTGCATTCCAATTCCAAAGGAGAAATGCACTGTTTATCTGTAAGATAATCTTACATTGTGTCTGATTTAATAAAAACAACGGATCTTTCCTTCAGTGAAAGACTAGAACTCAAAAACCTAATTTCGGTGAAGGCAGGCTGCTTTCTTATCTCTTAGGGAAAATATGCCAATTTACTTTCTAAAAAAACAATGCAAAACGTTTCTCCACTCCGTGCAGTCTTGAGCCTATGAATCATGAAGTTTCTCAGATCGGCTAATATGATTGTACTTGTATAAAACTTGTCTAATAATTTGATTAGTGATATCAGTTTTCCTTTATATAAGCGAAGTAGGAAAGCTATAAATCAATTCCTTTCCCAAATGTAAGATTACTACTGTTTTTAATAGCCGACAGAATATATGTTCTAAGCTTAGCTTAGTCTGACCAAAGTTGTGAGACACCCTGCGAGAATCAATCTCACTAAACTAGCAATTTTAACCGAGCTTAGCTTTATCTGATAATAGTGTCTCATTCGTAAGGCGCCATATGAAAATCGATCCCACTAAACTAGCAACGATGTAGCGGACCATATTCCTAATCATTGCTATACGGCGAGATATCCCTCTCTTTACTGATATTAGCATAGTCCAGCATAGGGCGCAATTCGTGGATCATCCCGTGAGAATCCATCTGATGACAATAGCAATTGTCTGGTAGACCAACTCCTTAACCATTACACTACGTCAGACAATGTACCTCAATTTACTGAGCTTAGCTTAGTCTGGCAAGAAAACGACCGTAGTGCGGTAGCCAGAGAGGATCAATGCAACTACAGAAATAATCGATTGAAAGACCAGCTTGCTAAACATAACTCTCTTGCAGGAAGCTTTTTTATATCATATTTATATTAGTCTGGTATAGGTTAGCGAGACATCCACTGAGGATCGAACCGATTACACTAGTAATTCAGCTTCACAACTTTCGCTATTACGGCAGACGCCTGAGCCTTCTCAGCGTAGTCAATGAATATAAAGTTAGAACAGTATTCGGATTTCTTAGATAAAACATTGTTAATAGTACCACTAGCCGAATACCCGTCCTACGGAGAGGTTATTCGGATAGCTTTAAATAGAATTAACATTTATTTCTTTATTCCAATAAGTAAACATATTAGTCAGGAAGCAGTTGTAACCCACTCTCAACTCTTGTTTCTTATGTTTTTCCCACTTATTTACATCCAAATGGATAACATAAAAGTTGTCGATAACTTTTAAAGAATGCCTTTTTCACACCAAAACTAGTAATTACAAAGTTCGGACAAAAATAAAGTATATACAAAACTATGGTATATAATACATATTCAATACAAACCTGACTGTTGCAGGGTCAAACCCCACTCTTAATTTACCGTGGGAAAACAAAGTAAACTCTAGCCTCAGATGTGGATTGGAGTTTGACAAAAACCGCTTATTGCAGTACATTTTACAAATTGATTTCACCAAATACTACGTATAACTCCACATGAACCAACGTGAAATGATTCCTTTTCCTAACTATTTATCATGTCCACACTGGCGTTACACAAGCTAGAATACCATGTACAACCAAATAATAACGTTACACATTTTTGTTCTACATAGAAATAGTATGTACAGTATGCATAAGTCAGTCAGTCTGTTTCCTCTGTTACTAAAGGTCGTTCTAGCATAATATGTTCGCATGTATCTCCAGATAGACAGATGTCTTTACATATCAGCTGGTTCTTTTTGCATCCGCAGGATTTCCTGTTGCATCTTGTGTGCATTATCCGGCCTTCCGGAGCTGGCGGGTTGACACAGACAACAGGCTTAGGTCGATCATCCACTAACTTCCAGTAGTAGTCTGTAGGTGGTGGAATCTTATTTATGATTTCAAAACCAGAGCCACGTAGTAAGCTCTGTATGTTTGTGGTACTGATGTTCCAAGTGTTGGAGGCAATTGCTGACCATTGCAAATAATGCTCACCTAAGTTCACTGACACTACTCACTAAGATCTCCAGGTCTGTACAGTAAGCAAGTATATTGCACCATTTGACCAAAGATCCAGTCTGGCGTCTTGTGGGTGAGTCCAAATGCAGCAAATACATCAAGAATATCATTATCTGCTTTAAAGAGGCTCAATACACCTTTGCCTGCGAATTATCCAGCGTTGTCTCTTCCTTTGAAAGCATACCATCCAATGAGTGATTCTGATCTTTTGCGTCCCAGTCCCAGGTAAGCTTCTTCTATAGATAGTCCGCCATTATCTTTCCGTATCCGGAGAGTAGACCGGAAGCATAGAAAAGTCGCCTATGAGAAGAACAAAACATCTATGTCCACTGAAAGGTCATCAATAATGGAGTTCGGGTTCCTGTGCATCAAATGAGAAGCACTAATTGATCATTCCCCTCAAGATTGTGTTGCTCAGCAGCCAACTTTGGTATACTGACAATATCAGACAAAGGGAAGTTGGTTTCCATTGTAGTATGGTGCATTACCATAACACCTTTTGTATCTCGTTTGAAGTGGCACACACGTTTATCAGACAGGTACTTAGTAATCTCTGCGTTGGTGTTTATATGAGACAGACATGTCTTCATGTTCTTAATTTCAGTAGCATCATTAGAATGGTAATGGAAGGAGGTTTCTTTAAATGTTCGCATGTCACGAGTTGTTCATTGGGAGAGCCTGATAAATACTGATAGAAACAACACTAATTTCATCATAGGAGTCAAACATTCCTGTCATAATCTCGACCAACTACTTATCATAGTACATTGGATTAGTCATGTCAGGTGTTTTGAACACCGTGTTAACAATGCACATTGCGTCAATAATCAGAACCGATAGAACTTCAGTTTCTGACCTTTCTGTGGTTATGCCATCTGGTAGAGGAATATTCAGAACTGAAGACACAACGTGTGATTTGTCAGAGAGCATAATCATTGATGCGTCCGGATGAAGATTAGAAGGTGGAGCAACAGTGACTTCAAGATCTGCGATGGTATCTTTGACAGGGCATTCTGGTCTACTCTTTGCCATCACACGTAGTCTTCTTTACTGTTTGATTGATATCATCTGGACACTAAGTTTAGCCTGTGCTGTAGCTCATACATCCTTAAAGTACAACCATTTATTCTTCTTTTGTGCATCCTAGAAGTTCACTGCTTAGTAGTTTTTGGATGTTTGTACAACTCTACTCAGTGTGGGAGCTTTCAGGGCATGTTAATCTCTTGTGATGCCAATAAACCCACATATTCATTTTCTTGTGTTTCTGTTCACGGTCTGGATCAATAGCAGTAAAAGGAACTTTGTGTTTAGTGATTGCAAAATTGCCCTCATTCCAAAACTTCCATGTCTCAGGGTATGTGCTTTGTAGTTCTAGCATATCAGCTACATATACTGGCCTTCATCTCCATAGTGGAATTCGTCATATGCATAAAAAAGTGCAACAATTCTTGAGTTTTAGCCAAATGAAGTTTCCAATTGCATGCCCTTGTAGCAGCAATGAACATAAGCAAAATCTGTGCCGGGTCCAGGTAGTTGGTTAGGAACTTGGAGATGCCCTTTTGAGCAACCTTTCACTCATTTGATCTTTCAAATACATCATTCCATGTACCTCACTCACTTTTGATTTGACGTCTTCAGAACTGTAATCACTTCTTCCGTCTGCATATGGTGTAAATGCATCTATTACCTGGGTAATTTGTTCCTCTAATTTTAATCTTTCCTCATATGTGAAGACCACCTGTGGGTGGAGATTGCAATACGTGTAATTGGGTGGGCTTCAATGTACCTGTAAATATGGCGAACATCCAAAATGTGTCGTACAGTAGCTGAACCATACACACCAGCTTCTTCCCACGATAAATCAATGCCACTTCCTTCTATATACTTCCCTAAGCACTTTAACCCTGCCATGGTAATATGTAAGGCCCCAAGTCTGATGCACAGATTATTCTTGTGGCCTTTGAGCCTCACAGCACGGTCATATAAATCACCATCAAGGGTGCTAATTGGTTTATGCTCTTCTCCATCAGTAACGCAGTTTAGTTTTATTATAACAACGCATGTCTATGTATGTTTGTGCATGTGTATGTATATAGGTTTACACATAATCATTTCTTACAAATAAGAGAAATGCTTGTACATGAAGAATAATTAGCTGACAAACAGACAGCTAGGCTAAGCATAAACAATGGACGCCTAGGTACGCTAATATCAAATATGTTCTAACATGAATAGTGTGGCCTTCAATACAATTTAGTTAACAAAGTATACACAATATATATTAATATTAAAAGAAAAGGAAAACATATATCAATTTCATGTACGTCATTTTGGCATATTTTGATGGCATTACCTTGCAAACCTTCCTTTGGTATATGAGGAAAAACTAAGTACAAATGTGGCACCAAGTTGAATTAAGTTAATTGACATGTAACCATCAAAGTAAAATTGAGAAACCAGAGTTGGCAAATATTTCAAATTATGTTCATGGTTAGAACAACTGCCACCTGACTATATTATAAAGTTTAATTCTTTTGCAATATATACATATTTTGACACAATAGATATACAGGTGAAAGTGACATGACATTTACTTTAATTCAACATATGATTGAGCTTATTGTTTTATTTGTTTTTTGCAAATATGAAATATAAATATTTTGAGAAAATGAAGTAAAACCCAAATGAAAGTTCCATATAACATATATCGGCTAATTCATTATTTTTTTTTAAAATTCGACAAAAGGTTTTCGACGAAACGTCCGTTCGCGTAGACGAAACGTCGGTTCGCATATACGAACCGTTCGTCGGTGAAACATCCGGACGCAGTTTCATCACATATAACCAGCAACCATCACATATCAGCAGCAGGCGTCGCATATCACCAGCAGTTTTTGGTTACATATACCTACCTTAGCATCATTATTATAAGGATTATCATCAGATCATCCCATAAGTAAGGTCCAGAATCTGATAGTGTTAGATTGAATTATATTCTCCCTGCTCGAAAATGACTAAATAATTACAGTATATACTTGTAAGCGTTTGTACAGTTTTAAACGAGTAAGTTACATGGCCACAGTACTATTCAACTAATTTAGTTACTAACTTGACCCTCTTTCGGACATTACTTGGGATGTTATTGTTATTATTATTTGACAAGTCTTTTGTCAAACTCCAGTCCAAGTTGGAGTTGAATTTGTTTTTCCATCGTAACAAATACAACAAGAACAAGAACAACAAAAATGATCCTCACCTAATTCAGGAGAGTAAGCTCTTCACTGCTTGTCAGTCCCGTCAAGTTAAACCAAACCGATATGTAAAATTAACATTTCCCTACTTAGATTTAAAATAACGACCAAGTGATCAGTAGAAGTCTCTCTTACCGACTGAGACAAACTGAAGATTATTACATATCTACGAAAATGTATGTTACAAATACGCAACGGCTTATTTCATTCTAATAAATAAATACATTTTTACTAAAAGATATATGTTTTTATACATTTTTTAAATTTATTATATATACAGTACAAAGCTTGCAGTAATCATCTTCAGTCGGAATAGAAGTAGGGGAGGAGTTTGACCCTGCAGCAGCCAGGCTTGTCTGTCATCTTATTTATACTGCCTATTAACGAAAATCTCAGATCGTTACACTACACTGTTAAGTAAGCAGCATCGATCAGAAATAACGAATAAGTCTCCAGCGAGATTTGATCTAGCACATCTTATCTCTGGTAGCCTGTCTTACCCTGACAGCGCTCTACATCGTTCTAATTAGCCAATATAGTTATATTATTTGCTTCTCCGATCACGATACCCACTATCTTGTTTGTTTATATACACTAGTAGTATCAGATTTAATAGTGTTCGGTTTTCTGAGAAGAAGAATTGTCAGTTATTATTTTGACTACTATTTTTTTCATTTTATTTCTGTTGTTTTTATCACAACTCCCAATTCGTCATTCTACGGCCGTTAAATAATCTGTAGAGTAAAGTAAAGAATAAACCTCTAGCGAAATTTGAACTCTCAACAATTATCATTTCCGATTAGTGCTGCTTACTTAACCATCGTACAATTACGATCTTCGATTGCGATAAAAAGCAACAGAAATAAAATACCAGTCAAACATTAATGGACTTATTTTTATTCAATGTGAAGCCTGCCAATGTTAGTCTGGTTTTTACCTGACAGCGATCTCACTGTTAACGAGCGAAATCAAAAAGAGGTGTGGTGTGATATTTTTCTTTAACAATCAAGCGTTGTTTAAACAGATCAGATTATTCTTAGCCCCGTACTTTAGTCACAGTATGATGACTTTACAGCCACTGTGATTAACTTACAATTGTTTTCGGATTATTGAACTCATTCTTTGCATCGCTTTTTTTGTTAGCATAATATTTCGGAGGATTCATTCTACAACCTTCTTCAGTGGAACTTTTTCTGATTCATTAAGGGGATGGCAACTCATCGACAAGCGATCAACCCAGTCAAGACACTGTAGCGTAATTGATATTTAGAATCAGAATTCTCGACACAAAGGCAATTCCCTATACATGGCCAATATGAAATCTTCAATGTATTAACTAGGGTGAAAAACAACAACAACCCGAAGAAGACAAGCATTGAAGTGAAACATTGAGAAAAGTCGAAAGACACCGCATATATTACAAACACAGGTGCTTTTTCAATCTGGAAATAAACATGGCGTGACATATCACGGAATGTGTGACGAAAAGAAAAACATTATTTCAAAGTTAAAGCAGTAGCTCTTTACTAGTTCCTGCTTCTTTATGCATGGATTATTTAATTCAATGGTTATACAAGAATCGAACAAACATCCTTTTTATTTGACAAAAGAATGGCGTGACCCAAGGTCGCAATGATGCATAGAGGTATTTCATTTTGTATGTCGGGAAAGCAAGGCAAGTGAATCGTATTGTAAACAGTAAACAACAACAACAGCAGCAGCAGTGGTAGTAAACAAGAAAAAAAGAACGTGAAGATTGTGTATTTTGCTGTCCCGGCAGACCAAAGGGTGAAGATGAAGAATAGTGAAAAGCTAGATACGTATCTTGACCTTGCAAGCGAGCTGAAGAAGTTGTGGAATATGATGGTGACAGTAGTGCCAATTGTGGCCGGGGCCCTAGGAACAATCGCTAAAAACCGAGAAAAAAGAATGGATGAACTGCCTTTAAGCCGTTGTTCGTGGGTCGTTGGCCAATGCTGTTGATAATGCTTCATCATCACCTAACACGTTGGTGCCTCCATCGATATTCATTACTGATATCTATATTTCCATACCTAAACCTATTGAACCAACGATGAACTGTTTGCACTGTTAACACAACTCCGAATACTTAGTTGACGTTATCAGCACCATGAGCTGCATTATATTCTAATTTGAAATCGTACATGAAAATTAGTATAACTTCTTGGGTAGACATCATTGCTGCTAAGAGCTCAAAAACCTCCAATAATAATGAAATATATCTCTATTTACATTGAATCTGCACAAAATGCAATTACATTAATAAATCTTTCAATTTTACCATTATTCACCCCTGTCATTCTGTTATATAGGCCGCGAAGAATTCGCTGGGTTCAGGAAAGAAAGACTGGAACTTGGTGTTTATAAAGATATCATATATATTTTTATTCAGCTACCAATGGTGAAATGCACAGAGTCGGAGAGAGATAACGAGAGATGATGCAGGGCACACAGTACGGGGCCAACAGGGAAAACTCCGTCTGAACTTCGTGCTTTCTCGGCTCGACTCGGTCTCGTTTCGATCCCACCGTCCGTTCCTTTTATGGATTCGACACACCCGCGCATGGTCATTTCTTGATTTCGTCATCCACGGATTCTGGGGGTCATGTCAACGTTATGTTTTGCTTTGACAGTTTGTCAGGACAACTGCTGTGTTTGAGTCCAACTTCCTGGCGTTAGACCCACGTTGAGAACACCTGCAACCTCAGTCGATATCCTGTTTTCATTTTCACATCCGTCCTGGTGTGAGTCCGGAGACACATATCATAACAATTCTCTATGAAGTAAAAAAACGACATGAACGCAAAAAGCCATAATCAAGGGCGAGATAGAAAAATCGGCTATGGACGACCACATCTGAAGAGAGAAAGGCGACCGTCTTCCTCTCTGGGATTATTGACAGAGAACGATGTTGGAAGAAGAGAAACATCAAAGAAGCAGCTAATATCAACATGTCGACTAAATGCATTAGTGCGGAGTTCAACCCGATGTGGCTTCCGCTTCTCAACAGACCCAAACCCGACAAGGCAAAGACACAGAAACACCCGGGCCCTGCGTTATAAGGGTTACCCCCTTTAAGATATTTACACCTGAATAATGCCAGAGAATGGATCGGCCGAAACAACACAAACACCAAGAAGGAGTTCAATCGTTCGAAGAGCCATTTGAACATAATATCTTACTTCGACATAAATGCATCTGGTTTAGGTAATGATAATACTATTGTCATCATTACTGCCTTGTTTGTCTGTTTGAATATTTAAACAGTTTAATTTAGGCCGCTTAGTGTGGACACAATGATGATACACAGTGTGAGCACCGAATACACT
>VCCN01006590.1:834771-847000 GCA_006491835.1 Architeuthis dux
TAGTGTTTGAAGCTACAAAGTTTTCTAGACTATATATAGACACACGTGCATACATACATGCATACATACAGGCAGATATAGACGCACAGACACATACACACAGCCACATATACACTCTCACACATTATATATATATATATATATTTAAATACATGCTAGCTGTGATGTATGTAGGCGTATGTATGTAGTTTGAGGTCTAAAAATCTCAAACAATCGGTAACCATAATAAAATTAATGATGGAAAAAAGTTCATGTTTTGCATCATGCGCCATGTGTCATGGTGATACTGACTTTCCAAAAGACAAAACAGTATCATGAATCACGTAAAAATTGTTAGGGAAAATAAAAAGAAAGATTGATCTCCTTAATTCCGTTTTACGTGATATGTCACGTCATATTTATTACCGGGTTGTTATTCCCAACTAAAAAAAAAGGAGAAATATATAAAGATATACAAGAATAAATGAAAAAGAAAAAAAAAGAAGGTTCCACTATGTGTCAGGTTCTCAGTCACGTGAATACTTCTATTAGGAAGGTAAGTAGATAAAAACAAAAAAAAACAACAAAAAACAAGACAGAGGAAAGAAATATCGATCAAACTGAAAGATATAAAATATCAACAATACTACAACAGAATATAATAGATAAGACACAGGAAAGCTTACGAACAAAAGGAAAAGGAAAAGAAAGAGACGTTATCATAGAAAAAGAAAGAGACGTTAGACCGAAAAAGAAAGATGAGATAAATCAATTGAAAACAGAAACAACGGTATTTACAAAGGATGAACGAGGGTATGAGAACCTTTTTCGCTTTTGTTATTTATATGTTGCATTTTGAAGACGCTTAAAACCTTTTAATTCTGTTTTCAATTTTACATTAAACTTCATTGCTTAACAGAATCGTCAAAGGACTGAGTAGTAAGGTATCGTGTTTTTAGTGTTAACGCGAGAACAGACGAGACTGGAAGAGCTTCCACTATTCTTATTAAAAATGCCCATGATACGTGAATGGAATACAATAGATAAGACACAAGAAAGATTACGAACAAAAGAGAAAGGAAAGAGACGTTTCATAGAAAAAGAAAGAGACGTTAGACAGAAAAAGAAAGATGAGGTAAATCAATGGAAAAAAAGAAACAAAAGTAGTTTCAAAGGAAGAACGAGGGTCTGAGAACCTTTTTCGCTTTTGTTATGTATATATTGCATTTTGAAGACGCTTAAAACCTTTTAATTCTGTTTTCAATATTACATTAAACTTCATTGCTTAACAGAATCGTCAAAGGACTGAGTAGTAAGGTCTCGTGTTTTTAGTGTTAACGTGAGAGCAGACGAGACTGGAAGAGCTTCCGCTATTCTTATAAAAAAATGTCCATGATACGTGAACGGAATATCATACTGAAGACACCAGAGAGCTGACGAAGAAAAAGCAAAAAGACGGATATAAAAGAAAGAAAATTTACCATAGAAAAGGGAAGAAATTAAATTAATGGAAGAAAGAAAAAAAGGGAAAGAAATACAAAAAGAAAGAAGGATGGCACGAAAAATATTCTTCGATCTTAAATGTAGCATCCGGTAGTCTTTACAATTTGTTTTCTTTTTTTTAATCTCATCAGGAACATCAGAGCTTAACAGAATCGTCATAGGATTGACTGTTAAGATTTCGTGTTAGTAGCGCTACGTGACAGACGAGATTAGAATGGCTTCGTTTTTTTCTTAAGAATAGAATCGGCGTTTTATTGACAATCTGCTTTTTCAGATAATAAAGATTTTATAGTGAATAGTCATTCTTATCAAAATTTAATTATGTTCACCTATTATATTAAAATTTACTATTCGATTACATATTCATAATTTAACTTTCATTTTTAAAAACACGTCCTGAGTTAGACATTTTTCCATCGCGCGTGTTAAGTCATCCGCTTGTATAATTTTTAGTATGTCGATGGACTGTGTGTTGATGGGGTACGATTGGGTTAAAGATGGACGATAAATAAGAGACGGGAAAGCGTGTGGTTTAGGAAGAAGACATCTTTATTACTCTGTTTGTGTAAGTAAGTGACGTCACACGAATGGAACGTAATTCTCTCTGTAGTATTAGTGCTAGTAATGTTGTTGGTAGCAGTGTCAACGCTATTAGTTAGTAGCAGTATTAATATGATTATGTAACATTCTCCTTTTTGGGGACAAGTTTTGTCTTCGAGCTGGGAGGATAGGGAGAACTGTTGATTGCGTGAGTGAGTGTGTTTTTTGTATGAGTTGAGAATTGTTTTAATTTTTAATTAAGATTTTCGAATGGTGTAGGGGGCATAATTTATTTTATGATCTTTATTAAGGTAATTATTCTCGGTATCTTGAGGGGTGTTATTATTCGACCGCTGCGTGTTCTGCCGGTGGTGTCCTGTGTTTCCGGATGTGCTGGTTGGAGTTGCTGATATCGACCTGAAACGACGGGTTTTGTGGGCCTGTAGTCATTTGACATGATGTTTTCATAATCGATGACTGGAGTTATTTGGATGTGCTCTTTTGTTTTGAGGAGATGACGGCGATTTCGTTTTATATATTTTCCTTGTTCAGTGTTTACTAAATATGACCGAGGTTGTTCTGATTACTTATTTATTCATTCTGTTCCAATTATTTTAGAATTTTACGCGCACATTATCATTTGGCTTGATTATGGGTAATTCACGTGATGAGTGAGATTTTTCTTTTTGTGTGTAATATTTTATGATGGTTTATGTTTGGGAGGTTGGTGCGTAGGTTTCTGTTCATGGGTTGTTTCGTTTGCAACGATGGTGCTCCATTTTTAGTGGTGTTGTACGTAAGAGTGCCAAATTCGGATCATTATTATCCTTTATGGCTTTTTTGAGAATTTTCTTGATTGTTTGAATGGCTCTTCCTACCATTCCATTTGATTGAAAGTAATTTGGACTTGATTTTAAGTTTTCAAAGTTCCATTGTTTGGGGGAATGTTTTGAAATCATATGTAACTAACGACGATTTGAGGAATGCCGGATTTTGCAAATGTGTTTTTAAGCATTCTATGGCTGTAGCAGATTCGCAGTCTTGAATTTGATGTAAGTCAAAATATTCCGTGGTGTAATCCACGATAAGAAAAACAGACGTGTGATATAAATGAAATATGTATGTTCCCACTTTTGTCCATGGTGTAACAAGGGTTTCATGAGGATGTAATGGTTCAGCCGGTTGTTGAATACGGTGATCAATACATATAGAAAAAATGCTGGACCTCTCCTTGATTTGAGAGTTTATTCTAGACTTGTAAACACATTTGTTGGCTCTTGTTAAGCATTCTTCAATACCTAAATGACCGGTATGGATACGTTGTTGAACTTCCTTACGCAGAGTGCTATGTACGATTATTCGTGTACATTTGAGTACGAGTCCTTGTGCGACAGAAGTTTCGTCGCGGATAGAAACAAGGTTTCAGAGAAGGGATATTTCCTTTGTGAGGCCATTTATTCTTTGTGTATTCAATGAGTAATTATAAAGTTGGGTCGCATGCAGTGGCTTCTGGTATACAGAGAGTCTGCTGTCACTCATATGCAATCTTTTGACAATGGAGTGTATGTAAGTTTTTATATCTGCGTCAGATATTTCAGGATTATTCTCCTGTGGATAAGCTCGAGATAACGTATCAGCAACAATTGATTCACGGCCTGTTATATAATTCAGTTCAAAGTCATAACGTTGTAAGGCTAACAAGAATCTTTGTATTCTTGGAGGAGAGTTTGCAATGTTTTTTGTTTTAAATTTGTGTTAATGGTTTGTTATCATTTTCGATCGTAAAGTGAATGCCATAGACGAATTCGTGAAAGGTTTTGCAACCAAAAACTATGCTGAGATCCACCCTTTCTAGGGGACAATAGTTTTGTTCATTGGGTGTAGCTGTGTTACGTTATGGGGGTTGTTGGGAGATTGATGTTGAATCGTTACATACCGAGTGTATAGTAACCAGGAAACACCCGGTGATGCTGCTGGTCGGATATGCTTTGAAGTTCATTCTCGGTTCGTGTGCCGTGGCTTTTGCTGAAAGGACAATTGCTTTCATTACGGATGAAGAGAAGAAGACGAATCCAGATGTTTGTAGAAATGACAGTCATGTATATACTTTTTGCAACAGTGCACTGCTCTGGAAAAGAAATGACCATTTCAAGGGATCGTGAGAACAGTGAAAAACAGTCATAAAGATATGCTACTGGTTGTAACTTATATCGCTTCTTTCCAAGTCGCATTGTTTTCTTCGTCGACTCTCCCAGCGAGGTGCGTGGGCGACGAAGCCGCCAACAAAGACCTGAGCGTCACCCTTGGCGAACGCCCCTGTCTACCCATTTGGGCTTCTATTTATTGCTGTATTTAGTGACGTGTCGGGCAACACTTCCTCAAATTACGTGATGACATCATCCGACCGTTTGTAGTATAATGGCGATCTGTACTTCTTCGTCTGGTCGCCGAGAGAGAAAGAGATGTTGAGAAAGAGAGAAAGAAAGAGATGATGATAGAGAGGGAAAGAGAGAAGACAGATTTCTTCCGGGGCTGCGGGTTGATGATGATGATGATGACTTTCGGTCCGAGTCTGTTGACGGGAGCTGATCTCTCTGTGGAGGGAAACACATTTCGGAGGAAAAACTCTCCCACATGTGTGGAGAGAAAAGACGACACAATTAAAGGATCTTCAATTTGAAATCTGGGGGTTTATTTCCATATATACATGTTCATCTCTGGGCCGGTTTGCGGATTACCTCGATGTACTGAATCCTGTTGCATTTGGTTTTCTAAATCAATTGGTCACTTTTCAGAGCTACTACTACGAAAATCAAGGGTTCCTGTCTGTTCCACCCAGCCGGGTGGAAGAAGCCATTTCGTCTCTGACCTGTCGCTCCGGATTCAAATCTCAAACTGGTCACCGCTTCTAACCGGCTCTCACTCCCACACCCCATGACGGGGAGCAGACCTCCTGGTCGACCCTGTTGCTAACTGCTTCAGTTCCCAACTCCAACTACCTCTATTTTAAAATCTAGCCCATTTTTAACTGCTACTGGTCATACGATCCTTCCTCCCTCCTATTTTCAAATCTAGCACCCTTCACCGGTACCCGGTAACCCGATCTGTCCAGCTTGTCACGTACACAATTTAACACAACTCCCTATTTTCAAATTTGGACACCTCCAACGGCTACCGGTAACACGATCTGGTTGTATTTCGCTACACTTTTATTTGAGCAAGATTTATTATATTTCAATTTTAAAATTCCTTCTCAATATTGTGTATACCTAGAACCTATTCCCATCAACGAAACCAAACAATTCCATTTGTTTGTACTTATCAACTTAATCGGCTGATCTATTGTCTATCTATCTATTTATCTATCGTATATATATCTCCACATATCTATCTGTTTTTCTATCTATCGAGCTATCTATTTATTTTACCTTTCTATCTATCTGTCTGTCTGTCTAATCCATCTAACTATTTACTTATTCACTTATCGACGTGATGACATCATCCGACCTTTTATTCGAGCAAGATTGATTACATTTCAATTTTAAAATTCCTTCTAAATATTGCTCATAATTAGATCCTATTTCCATATTCGTGATATATACTACTTTAGCCTCAACAATTTCATTTGTTTATACTTATCGACTTCCGCATTCTTTAATCAGCTGAGCTATTGTTAGACGCATTCAGAGAACGCATTTAAACTTATATATCTATCTGTCTCTTTGTTTGTCTATCCATCTAACTATCTATTTGTTTATTGGCTCCTTTTCCCATCCGAAGGGCTGACTTCGCTACAGTTAGACGTGAGGAAAATGTAACAGGTAACCATTTGCGGTTATGATTTTGGTCGAGGATATCATTGATTCAATGTATACTTGTCGGTTGTTATTTTTGTAGGTAAATGTGGGTCGTAAAACTGTAAAACTGTAAAACAGGATAACTGGTAATCATCTCTTTGAATTTTGTAACTGCTTTGATGTGAAGTTTAGCAAGATAATTGTTCATGCCAAGAAATCTTTGCAAGTCTTGTTTGCATTAGGTAGTGGCATGCTGATGCTAGCCTCAACTTTGGATGGATCGGGTTTTAATCCTTCGCAAGTGATGAGTTAACCCAGATATGTGATTTGAGATTGAGGTAAAATACATTTGCACTTGTTTAATTTTAGACCGTGTTTCCGTAATCGGTCAACAATGAGTTTCAATCTCTCTAGATCAGTGGTTCCCGGCTATCAGGTAAAAATAAATCTCCAGTCTAGAGATAGGGTTTTTTGCACTTCTATCGATCAAGTCGACGGCTCGAAATAAGTTGAGAATGATTTAAGATGTGATCTCCTACTAAACTCCTCTATCTATATGTCTCTTTGTTTGTCTATCCATTTAACTATCTATTTGTTTATTGGCTCCTTTTCTTATCCGAAGGGCTCACTTCGCTACATTGAATCAGGTTTATGGAGGTTTTCTGGGGGGTTGGATTACGGGAGTTACTTTATGGTCTACTGTGATGTGGTGATGTGGTGATGTGGTGACCAAATCGAAGAACTAGTAGCAGAAAAACAAAAACAGAGGTCACATTGATGTGTATATCAGTTACGATAGCACAATTCTTATTTTCTTGTAATAAATTGAAATTTAACATGATGTGTTCTGATTATTTTCGCTTGCTTTCTTTGAGTGACAAATACACAGCAGCAGCTGTACAATTATAATATTAAACTAATTCTTAGTATGAAGACGTCTAATTATACGTAAAATAAAGTTATTATTTGAAATTATTCTTTGTTACAAATTAATAAATGGAAGTGGGGGACCTAGTATTCTTATTGACAAAAGTGGGGAATAACTCGAAAAGGTTGGGAACCACTGTTCTAGATGCTCTTCTAGGGTATTAGACCATATTATAATGTTGTCTTAGGAGTTTCTCGTTCCTTTGATTCCTTCAATCATTTGTGCTACCTCAATTTGAAACATTTCGCTTTCGCTATGTATGCCGCGGGGTAATCTAGCGAAGCGATACCTTCTAAAGGGCGTGTTGAAGGTTAGTAGGCGGGGGTTTTCTTCGTCAACTGGGATTTGGCAAAATCCAGTTTGAAGAAGTATTTTGAACCATGCATTTCAGCAAATATTTCATTGGCAATGGGGAGTTATAATGTTCTTGTTTTATTGCTTTGCTTAAATCACGTGGGTCTAGAAAGGGTCTTAGTTCCCGTTTGATTTTTCAACGATAACGAGGGAGTAACCCATTGAGTGTGTTCCCCTTACAGAAACAATTATTCCCACTTTTGCATCTTTTCAAGTTCTTTTGTTTTTTAAATGTGCTTTTTAGGGCGAATGGAACTTTTCTGGGTGGTTGGATTACGGGAGATACTTTATGGTCTACCGTTATGTGGTGAGTGGACGGCAAAGTGCCAATTTCACCGAAACAATCATCATACTTTTGTAAAAGATGTGGTAAATTTTAGTGATCGATTTTTAAAGATTCTTCGGATTAGATTCAATTTTTCGCATGTATTTGCGTCAAGTACTTGTTGAGATTTTGTATCTGTATTTTAGTGTTATTATATGCTGTCAACTTCACAGATTGTAGTTTGTGTTGTTTCTGGCTAACACGTTGATTTCTGCACCCGAGTCGATTTTAAATTTAATTGCAGACGGGTTGAGTCTTAAGTTTACTGTCCATCGTTCGGAATGTCCGTCGTTACTTATTGTGTAGACTTTGTGTGATTCAGATTTTATTTCTAGGTGAGGATCATTAAAATCAATCATATCTTAGAAGTAGTCTGCAGTATCAGATTCACTTTTGGATTCTATGTACTGACCTTTTTGATCTACACAACTTAAATGAATGTGCTTTTTTGTCGCAGTTATTACATATTCTATGATATGCTGGACACTTATTTATTGGATGACTGCCACCACAAAATGTACAGGAATTAATGTAGTTTTAAATTTTGACGGGCTTTCTGTTATCAGCTCCGGATTGGTGGCTTTTAAGGTTTTTAACGCCTGTCTGTCTGTGTCGACGATTTATAGAAGCTATATCGGTGCTTTGCGTTTCTACTGAAGCAGCTAAGATTCTAGAGGGCGTCTTGTTTCTCCAGTAGCTTGTCCTACTTGTATGGCCTTGTCTAGATTTAGTTCGGATTCACTTAGAAGACGTTCTCTTAGGCGTACATCGGTGATAAACTGTCTAATTGACCCGACATGGTTTGGAATCAGATTTTGTTCCTTGTAGAAGCAGATTGAATTCTAGTTACCACTTACACCACGCGTCCCCGAGGTTTTCCTAATTGAAATTTAGTGGTTTTGGAGGTGGTAAAAACTCCATATTTTGAAAATAATCCAGTATTCGTGTGGATTATGGGTTGTTCTTGACCTCTGACGCCATTTAGTATGTCGATGTACTGTGTGTAGATGAGTTACGATTGGATTAAATATGGACGATAAATAAGAGACAAGCGTGTGGTTTAGGAAGACGACATCTTTATTATTATTATTTATTATTCCAATGGGGCGTAATCCTCTCTGTAGTATTAGTGCTATTAAGGTTGTTAGTAGCAGTGGCAACTCTATTAGTTAGTAGCAGTATTAATATGATTATGCAACATAATTAACTGTGTGACGTTTTCTGTTTCCCTGTCCGTAACAATAGATAATTCCACTTAAAGGTAACACTTATCTCCTACCTACCATTTGAAACAATGAACACTTCCGCTGCATTGAGTTCAGTAGTTTTTTAAAAAAATCATCTCATGGAAATTAAAATATATGCGTGATTTCTTACATGGAAATTAATTAGTTTAATAATATTTCTGAATGCATACGATATATTTCTCACTTATCAATGAATAAGTTACTTTTCATACCATTTGTTGGATCAGTAAAACGTCCGAATTTCCAAAAGAGAAGCGTGAACGCTGCCTGATACAAACTAAGGGACTAATTTAGCATAACATTACATTGTAAATTGACACCCCCATAAAACTTATTTTGGGGGAATTTCCAAAAAACAAAATAAAACGTTTTTTCCAGACATGATAAGGAGTAAATGTGTAACATTTTACCCCTCTAGCTCCATTTGGGCGGCCTGTACGCTTGACACACACAGCCAGCCAGAATCACTTACAAACTGAAACCTATGTTGACAGTTTTGGGTGACGGTTTTTAATAAATAAAAGGGACTTCTAAATAATTATTATTTAATAATAATAATCTACCTTGACAAATTTTACGGACAAAAGATATAGACCATCACGTGGCGTTTTATGCAAGTAGATAAGCAATACTAGTTAATAAGCAAAGGAAGAAACGCGATTCTACTGATTTTTAAAAAGATTGTAATTATTGAAAGTAAGAGTGAATGGATTGAAAAAAGATGGTGTATTTCTGTCACGAAGTGTAAATAGTACGTAATTTTGGAGTTGCATGTGAAATAAATCTCTCTAGGCGTAGTCGGAACGAAATGAAGTAGACAGATTAAAAAAAAGGTTCACCCTCCACATTTATTGACTGATGATGTAGTAAACACAATTTTAGGCTTCTAGTCAGACACCCGGACATCCGGTGCAGATAAAGATTACTTACCCCAGGAAAGTATTAGTCGTTTACGATATTACAAGATTTAGTTTCGAGTTGTACGAGAAAGGAAATAAATGATCACCTTTGTAAATGAAGAACAGGATTTCGCTTCTTTTCTACACGACGCTGAAAATAGTTCGAATGTTTTAAATGAGACAGTGTCATTATTAATGTTTGACTAGTTTTACTTTCATTGTGTTGCCTTAGCAACGCTCAAGTCGTATCTACATTCCATGATCTTTGAGTAAGCAGAATGGATTGGAAATAAAGAAGGAACCTCCGGTTCATGTTGCCCATTTAAACGGTCGTAGAATGTAAAAACAAAATTGAGATGAAAGAATAACTAATCCAAAATGGATAGCAATGCTTAATTTAACTACAATGCACTCACAGAGCGTATATCTCTGTCAACGCCGCTGTCAGTAACCTTAAACATCATTGGAATCACGTAGTGGGTGGATCATATATGATCTACCCATTACGTGATTCCAATGATGTTTAAGGTTACTGACAGCGGCGTTGACAGAGATATACGCTCTGTGAGTGCATTGTAGTTAAATTAAGCATTGCTATTCATTTTGGATTAGTTATTCTTTCACTGTTTAAATTTCGACTGTTGCAGATATTCTTTGATTCATATATGAAGAAGCTGGAAGAGAAATCAATGTAACGAAACTCCCTTGACATATAACTACGTCGTAGGGGAGGAAGTGTTGCATTGGTGTGCTTCAGAATGTAATCAGTTCTTCCTTTGCCTATTGTCGACCCTTCCAGAAAATCAGAATGAAATTAATTGAGAACTTTTGGAGATATCCTGCGCACAGGAACAAATGCGAACCAACCAATCAACCAACAAACAGACGCGACCTAAAACATATACCTCTTTTCAACTACACTGACAGAGGTAATTACAAGTGAATACATCTCTGTCTGAGCGTATATGTATGCACCGCGATTACTCGACAACTCGAATTGTACAAGGTTGACATTCGTCAGATATTTTAGACAGCACACAAGGCAGTGTAGTGTCGAGTTCTCAAGATATCAAATTGAAATAAATCAAATATTAAAAATTATAAATCTTTATCTAAATTTAGATATACAGATACAGATATGACAGCGGTAGAATATCTAAATTGGCAACACTGAAATGAAGTAACCGAAATTTCGTACGACGGACGGAAAACTACATGACAATCATGGCAGGCTACCCCACACACAATAAAAAGTCCGCCCCCCTCCAAACATGCACCTTTTGAACGGGCACGGCCCTAGTCTAAGAAATTCCGACAATGTAATGTAATGGTTAGCACGTCTGCCTCACACGAAGAATGTCCTGGGTTCGATTCCTGGTATGAGCGAAGAGTGTGGAAAAAACTGTTTAATAAGACATAGACTCAGCAGCTAATTGAGTACACTCTAAGCTGTGTGATTAGGGTGCCTGTATCCCTTCGGTGGACTTGCATCCTACCAAGTGGATTGTCATAAAAAGTTGTAGGAATAAGTTCCTGGTCTCGACCAGACTTGAAACTTGCAACGATCACTGAGTTGACGCATGCAACAGAAAACCGAGTCTTTGTCACCGGGCCTCATACTCCATTGGGAGTTGTCTCTTAGGAGACGGGAGACTTTACCTTTACACCTACTACTGTTATTGGTTAAAACAAAAAGGTTAGTGTGGATGACATCACTTGATAGGATTCCGTAGTTAAAAGTGAGTCAGGTTCCCAAAGCCAAGGGACGCGAATTCAAATATCGTCAGATACTACTCCTTTTTTTCAACACATGCTGATTAGTCAACAGTCATAGAATGTAAAAACGACATGGGCGTTCCAATAAAAAGCAACAGAATAGGACAAATGTACTTTAAATTAAAAATGTACTTTAAATTAAAAATGTACTTTAAATTAAAAATGTACTTTAAATTAAAAAACAAAACAAAACAATTCTTACCGGGTTCATACATTCGCACTATTGATTGGACATCTGTCAAGGTTGATTTTAGGGGTAAGAGCTACTATTTCCCGAGGAGTTAGGTAGTTATTGGGTATTGGTTTGATCACGTGCTAATTCACCCATACCCAATAAGTCAGCAGGCTAATGAAGAAAAAAAAGCATTCATTTTACACAACTATTATTTATTTATCAACATAATATACTTCCTTATCAACGCGCTTAATGCAGTAGGGAATATTAAATTGCATAGATCGAACATCAAATAGTGAACATTTCAGATTAACATTCAGTTAATAACTACGAGTCTGGCTACTTATCGATCTACCCTCGTCTGTTGTCAGTCTGTCTCTATCTCTCTGTCTCTGTCTCTGTCTCTCTCACACACACACACATGTGTGTGTGTGTGCGCGCAAGTGTGTGTGTGTGCATACGAAGTGCTTTTGGATACGTAGGAGAATTTGATTACTAAAATGAATTACTCTCCCTAATAACTAATTTCCATCGTCTCTTGTGAAGTAGTACTTTTAGCATGTATATAGCCATATCAAAAAGGGCACCGCTCACAAAGGCGGCGGAAAACTTCCACACAACATTCGGATTGCGCACGCTGTTCGCATTTCCTAAACCTTCGTCTGCGTTAACGAGAATTATATACGAATTATCCAAAACATATACG
>VCCN01006590.1:876755-893923 GCA_006491835.1 Architeuthis dux
GACCATTCGACTACTGTAGTCAAACGTTATTTCCAGGGTTACTTATTTAGATGTTTTTCCATCTAAATCTAGATATTTTTGGTTGCGTCTAGATATCCGATGGCTATTTAGATGATTTTCAATAAAATAAGTAATATATTCATTTAATTTATAGTAATAAAATAAGTATTTTCAATAGGATAAGCAATATTTTAATAAAGTAAATGTTGACGATTAAAGTCACCTTTACTTTATAAATATGTATTACATTGTAGATATATATTTGGGGAATCTAGATGTTTTTTCACTCAAATCTAGATGTAAACTTAAGAATAAAGTTGGCAACACTGTTTATTTCAGAAACTGTTTAGGATTTTGAAAGAAAGAGGTTCTCAATCAAAGTCTGGACGAATACTATTCCAGGAGTAAATTATACGATCACAACTATTCCAGGGTGCTTAAACTAAATAACACTCAAGATCTGGAAAATATGAAATCTATCGAGGACCGACGGTCATGGAGGAGACTGATCGGGGAGATTGTGAATCCTGGTTAGGCGGAATCATAAGAGGATTTAAGAGCGGCACGCCACTAATAATAATAGTGTAGGCCCACGAACAAAGGTCTTATGGATTGAAAAAGCCAAAAAACACAATCACTTGCGAAATAAATGATAAAAAAGTATATCCATGAATAATTTTCAGATTAAACATCTATTTTTTATATCGTACGTCTACTTTACATTTTTTTTGTCAGAAAAAATATAGCCGTATCTATAATTTTGACTTCTAAAGGATGGCCGACGCTGGAAGAACAGATGCTGTCTCCCCCCTAGGTGGAAATGGGGCGAAAGCCATCCCATTGTTCACCAAAACCGCGAGGTTTGGCGGGAAAACAAGGTGTTTAATATTTTTTAATACTATAAATATAACTTTATTTTCAAGGTCGCCATAATGTAAACAACAGCTACTTGGAGTGTCAAACAGAAGCAGCAAGCATAAAAACGGCTTCTCGCAGCAAATGCAGTAATACACATCATTATAACCAGACACTCTTCAAAAACCCGTCCTACCTACGACGCTAGTTAAAGACGGGTCGACATCAAAAAGATTCGGAAGAGCCGCTATTTGTCCCTTCGAACAAACGGATGTTCTTCTAATTGCGGTGTGTAAAACACACTGTTTTATTACGAGGCTAGTGAAGCCGCAATAAAGGAGCAATTTTATTGCAATCCTCCACCTTTAACCCAGCTGTGGTATTTTCAAAACCTATCTTCTATTTGCTGTTGTTATTTGTATTTGTTCTCCTTCCGTCGGCCGCCTAGCCACCACGACTTCATTAAACGAGAATTCCTCTCTCTGTCTGCATTATTCAATGCAGTCGGGGAGAGGTGCTTTTTTCTCAAAATATTTACATTTGTTATTCAATGCATCCGTTTTGTTCAAAACTGTCATTTTCCCACAATTATTGATTGAAAGCACCTTCCCACTTTTAATAGGGTTTTTGGCTTTGAAAAAAAATGTTCAGCAGTAATCAAGTAATTTGTTAGTTTTTAGAAAAATAGATTTAATGGTTTCAGCTGGAGGGTTCTATTTACAAAGTAATGGTAAACTGGACCTTTACTTTCCGTCCGCTGTATGGAAGTGAGGCTTCCATGTATTTGGTTACTTCCCTTGTGAAGGTTGTTATCAAGACTTCTTTGATATTTTAATGACGATTTTTGTGTGCTTTCATTAAGGGTTTGGGGAGGGGGCACGAGGGGCCACTCATACCCTGGCGGACCAAAGGTCACCCCCCACCCCGCTTGCCCCCACAAACAAAACCCCTTAATGAAATCATAAAAAAGTACATGAACTGATTGATATTTTTACAAAAAGGAAGTTAACAAAATGAACAAGTAAAGCATACTCGGAAACCTCGTACAACTGACGGAAAGTAACTGTCCCGTTTATGATTAGTTACATTGCCCCCAAAATCGATTTTTCGAAAAACTAACAAATTCCTGGAGGAACTACAATTGAAGAAATCTGAGTGTGTATGCACTGCAACTGGCCATTCAACGAAGTTGACATTCGCCAAATATATTTGTCAGCACACAAGGCAGTGCAGTGTCCAGTTTGAAGGGTTTTTTTTATCAGCGGTTCTCGAGATATCTAATAAAAATATAAATGATAGATATGTCTTCATAATTTCTATAAATTATCTCGCGACTTCCATCCTTTTGAATTGTGTAAATGTAGATATAAAATATCTAAATTGGCAACACTGAAAAGAAGTAACATAAATATTTCGAAGTCGTAGTTTCGTAGGACGGACGGAAAATTATTTTACATGAATTATTGCAGGCTGTTTCACACACCATAAAATCTGACCCTTTCCAAACCTGCTACTTTGGAACGGGTCCTAGTGGATTACAAGCACCCAACATTTCTGGCGAAAAAACATTTTTTTCTATTTTTTTCAACTATGTTAACTAAAGTGAATCTTAAACTTGAAGTTTTAATACAGTAATTCAGGTGATTGTTTCGTGTATACTTTTTTTGCATTCTTTTGTTTTGTGTCATAACATTTAACCATTGTCAAATCGACTACAGATGCACACACGGGAAAATGTGTTAGTGTCTGTAAAAAGCAACAGATGTAAGGAAGGTTAAACTGTTTATAAATGGTAAAGCTCCACACCCTCGCTCATTCGATATTAAAAACGGTGCACAAATAAAAAGAAATAAGACAATGAGAGAAAAACCATTTATATTGCATTTTTATAGCGAAATTATTAATAATGCTTACCTATAGTTAAATCAGTAATAATACATTTACATTATATATATAATAGCCCTCATCTGTCGGTAACGCTTGCTTTAATTCTTAGCTACTGACAATCTCTTTCTTCCTGATTTTCAATGCATTTGTATAGTAAAATCATTAGCAAATCATTTATATAGCAAAACTATTCACAATGCTTACCTATAGTAAAATCATTAATAGCGAATAATATCCTTATTTTTCAGAAATGTTGCCTTAATTCTTAGCCACTGGCAATCCAGAGTTGCAAATTGTGTTGACTAGAATATCAAAGGATTTGAAGACGGCACAAGACGGCGGATTAATAAGATATTGATTCTGATAAGAGGGCGAATGTCAAATCAGAAAACAAAGAACAGACAAGCCAAAAATGGGAAACTGTTGGAACAAACTATATTAAAGCTGAGATAGATAAGACAGACAGGATACAGCAATATAGTAAAGGTTGACTATGCCGAGATAGAAATGAAACCATCAATCACACAATAAGTGAATTCAAATAAATTTGCTCAAAAACGTAAAAATAGACATTACCAATGATATATGCACTAACCGAAAACTGTCTTCGAGAAAATAAAAAAAGAAATTCTGTTGGAGTTGGAATTCCAAACAGATCCGCCATTCTAAACCAGAAAATCAGATCTAGTCATCATAAATAAGAAAATTTACCAGAAATTGGATGGCGCTGTTCCAGCAGCAGACAACAGATTAGAATTGGAGGAAAGTGAAACACTGGAAAAATAACTCGACCTTGTCAGACAACGGAAAAATCATGAAGTAAAGGTCAATTGAAACCATCCAGACGATATTATCACTAAAATCAACTGATCTCCAGTGAAAGCAACCGGAAAGAAACTCAGATTCATGACGATAATAAACAAAATCAAAGGAATAAATGAATAGAACAAACATTTAAAAAATGACAGGACCTTCGCAGAGAATCCAAAAAATTGTGTAACATGAAGTTAACGATTCTAACCATCGTTATTGGCACGCTTGCAACAGTCCCACTTAGCCTTATAAACAGTTTGGAAGAACAGGAAATACAAAGAAAACGTTAAGCCATCTAGAGGATAACATAACTAAAATTAGTTAGAATACCGAGGAGAGTGCTGGAGTATTGGTCTCGAGTAAAGGTTACCAAATCTGACTGGTTCGAAAATGTATTAATAAAGACGAAGAAGCGGAGAAACTAAAATATAGGAACGACCTTGATTCGGCCAGATCAACAAATGGTATCAGTGCACACCTGTTACGGTCCTAAGAAATACAAAAGGATACTCTGGGGCATTTACATTCAGACTGGCGAGCTCATTTAAGCGAGAACACCACATCCGATAGCCGTAAACATAGAGAAGATCTGCCAAAACCTAAACGTGGCTGTGTTGGCGTATCACTATAGGAAGACGAAAGAAAGCGAAACATAGAAAAAAATACAAGATCCTTACCCGGGAAGAAATTTGTTGAACACATTCTTTGCCCCATAATAATTTGCGCACTTCGGGCCGTGCCGAAGATCTCTAGAATAGGCACTGGATGAATTAGTAATTCGAGTGAAAATTGAGACTTCCAAGACCACGCTGGTGCTGGAATCTTCGGTGGTGCTGGAGTCTACGAGGATACTAAATGAGGTGCCGAAGATTTTATGAGACCTGCTGTCACTTAGTCTACAATGATAACCCCCACATATCTGGTGTAAACATGCATGAAATATAATGATAATAATTATAATAATAATTATTATTATAATGCCGAAGATGAAAATAGAATTATGGTAAAGAATAGTTTGTAAAACAACACGTAAATTGATTTTTGTTTATATTTTTTAGTGAAACATAGAAAGATTCGATGTGTACGTACTGTTTTTCCGGCAAAAAAAAAGAAATTATTTTTTCTTAAATATGAGAAACTAATACGATACACCATGCGTGATGAAAAGCAAAATATTTTCAAAACACAAATTAAAATACAGAAATAAAAAGAACCAGACTTATGTTATTGATTTTGGAGAACTTAGTCTTTCGGAAATATGCAGAGACAGACACGCACACAAACATGAAAAACTAAAACCTCAACATAACAAAAATACAGAACAAAATAAATGATGAGTTGGATTTACCAAACGCAAGTCTTTCATCCAGGTTGACATCTAAAATGTATATATTTTGGATTTGTGGAAAGTTGTAAACGACTTTGGTAAAAGATGATTGAGTGTTGCACAGTTGAAGTCTCGGCTATAAACACATTAATCATTTTTTGTTCTGCTGATAGAGCTGGCCAACAAACAGTTAATAGCACTGAAAAACGAATTAGCGGACTGGGTTCGAATTTCGGCTTCACACTAATGTTCTGGGAAAGGTGCGAATTCACATACCTGCGCCCTGTCCTGTCACACGATAGCTTGACAAAATGTCTTGTCACTGGCATGCCACGATGTTTGACGAAGAAGAGGGTGGGTGAGTGAGTATCTGGGAAAATCACTTCCCCATAGTTACCCTAAGTGATAAAACAGTATCAGAAAGAAGCTGTTGCCCTCATGGTCAACGTTGAGAAGGTCCAATGAGATTTTTTTAAATAGGAATGTTCTGGTAATTTTCCTGCAGGTCAACGTTAAACAGTATTTTATTTTTATTCACTTTTATACTACGATGACTCGATCTAGTTTACTGGCTTGGATGGGGGTGATCAGATAGAATTTAGAAGTCCTAAAGAATCTATCTTTTTCTCTTTGCTTCTATTATGAAATGGAAGTCGTCTGCACGTATTTCACTTATGTCTCACTTATTTCTACCCATTATGTCTATTTTTGCACAGATTCTCAGCTAACTTCAAACATTCGCTTGTTATTGTTATTCTTACTTAATTCTTACTTAAATACAGCCTCTCCATCGGCTTTTACAAAACAAAAGAAGTTCAACTCGAGGCATAAGTGCTATTTTAAATGATGTATTTTCTTAAGATAGCTCTTCTTTTAATTATCGCTCACACACTCATCTGATACTCCAGTCGACCGAACGTCGACAGTAGTCGGAGGCGACCCGAAGGCTCAGATTTCCTATCGCTACTATCCTTTCGGATAGGGGTGGGCGCGACTCCTATCCCTGGTTTGACAACCACTTACCCTCAATCCTACTCTTCAGCAGAGAGGCATTGAGTACCATCTTTTGTTCTTTTAATTATCAACTACCTCCAAATCAAAACTGATTGTTGTTAATCAAAACGTTTTGCATTAACGTTTGTTATTTGCCTCATTGATGTAATTCTCGTGTATCTTATCTGGAACTGTTTTTAGTTGAATTTCTCTTTTCTAAAGCTAATGGCTTTTAGCTTGATTTCAAATTATTTAATATTATTGAAAAAGTTCGAACTTGAAGACGAATAAGAAATACACGTAAGTTTAAAAATATTATATTTGCTCATCTATAATACACATTTTCCCAATAGTAATTCTACAGTGCCCAATGCCATGGTATAGGATATTGAACACCAAACACGGTACAGACAGACACTCGGGTTGACGTTGACTGAGTATCAGCGCGTTTTGTAGAGTTGTGGCTTGTGGGCATGTCTTAAAAGCTATAGTTATGAGTTCATCACTCACTGGGTTTTTGAAAGTAAGCATGTATGAAAGCCAGATTTAATGCACAAATATTTATCAACTGAAAGCCTGTGTGCAACGTTACTGAGGTTATAAGCAATGATCTTCACTTTTCTTTATTTACTCAAGGTATACTTTCCAAAATAGGCTCTGTAAATCTTGCGGTTTATGTGCCAGCCAATACAATTGTAGCCCGGTGATGCTATCGATCTTGCACGATAGAGTTTCAGTGTAAAGGTATAAATGAAATTAAATGATAACACAATTATAATTTGCAGATATTTCGCCACGAATACAATTCTTATTTTAGACAATAGAAGAAAGATAGTATCAAAGAAGTAAAAGGGGTTTGAACTATCAGCAAAAAAGAATAGTGACAAACATATACAGGTCTGGTTAGTCACTCAATAGAAACCGACACATGAACAACGGCTTTTGGCAGCATGCCGTGTTGGGGGTGATTGGTTATCAAAATGTTTTGTTGGGAAGCGATCACTAAAAAAGTGTCCTAATTTTCAATTGTTGTGCCGAACACATAAACTTACAATGCATATTGAACCCCCCACTAAAAACCTATTCATGGGGTGAATTCTAAAAAATAAGATTTTTCTAGGCATAATAAGGAGTAAAATGTTCAGCCTTCTAGCTCCATTAATTCGGCCTGTACGCGCGATACATAGATAGATAGCCAGTCAGTCAGCCAGGCCCACTTAAAAACTGAAGACACCTATGTTGATAGTTTTGGTGACAATGTTTGTTGAATGTTTCTAACATTGTATCAGTGAAATATCAAACATTTCAATCTATTTCTCGAGTATTTGGATGTTGTTGCTTCAAAACACAGTTTAATTTGTGTCTAAATGTCTCAAACGCGTTTTGTTCTCTTCAGTTATACAATGATACGTTTCTGGTATATTTGGACTTGGTTCCCTCACGCTGCTGCTTCAAAGATACAATTTTCTGTCTGAATCTCTTGAACAGGTTTTTTTTTACTATTATACATTGATTTATTCAGACCAGCTCCATCCGTGTTGTCATTAGCATAACAAATATTTAAGCGGGTGTTGTCGTGTCTTTCGCCCCATACATAATCAGCCATGTTATGCTCAAATCATCCAATCAGTAGGCCGAGCACAAATACTAACACAACATGCGAGACACTAATTAGGAAGGAACAGGAATTAGATTTAACGCTCTTAGAAGCTCGTTTGGTTTCCTGGAAATTGTGAGTTCATGTCTGTGTCAGGTAGCGCAGCAGTTACATCAGATCAACGAAGAATTGAGTGTTACGAGGTCTTAGATAATATTCTTCCCTTGTCCAGTTGTTTCTTTCTTTACTCTCTTCTGCTTCTAAGAGTGTTATTTCTTTCTTTACTTTCCTATTCTTTTTCTTCTTCTAAAAGTATTTTCTATCTTCAATTTCTTTTTTTTTCTTAGTTTCTGTCAATATGTTTTCTTCTTCTCCTTTTTCTTCTTCTTCTTCTTCTTCTTCTTCTTCTTCTTCTTCTTCTTCTTCTTCTTCTTCTTCGTCTCCTCCTTCTTCTTCTTCTTCTCCTCCTCCTCCTTCTTCTTCTTCTTCTTCTTCCAATGTTGCCGGATTAAAGAGGTTCAACTGTATCATTTACTATTATAATGCCGGTTTAGTGGAATATTTATGCAGTTGTAAACGGAATTGGTGCAGAAGTTACCCCAGCCACCACGCTCACAACTTGAATTTAGCCATTGCATGTTGTCACTATTAAATTCATTCTTCTTCTTCTACTTCTACTTCTTCTACTTCTTCTACTTATACTTATACTTCTTCTACGACCGCACTTGGAGTATATGTTGTCGCCAGGAGATCAGGGCTGAGTTGCTTGTTTCTGACCTGTCGGTGTTTCTGTAGCGAGGGGATGTTGTATAGGGTAGGAGAACTAGCTGTATGTCCAATACTCTTCCTTTCAAATGCGGGCTGGTAACCGGCATAGGCAGAGATTCCTCTTTGTCAAATAGATCTCTTTCACTATATATAAAACAAAGACGAAATAAGCTCGATGATATTCTAATAAATGACAAGTAAACGCAAACACAAGAAAGTAATCTCTAGCGAACTGAATACAGAATAGCGTCTGTACAATAGCCATCGAGAATATTCAAAGAATAACCGCATATAATGAGAATATACAATGCTGGATTCCATTTGCTGGTCACCAACTCAAAATTAAAAAAAGCTAGAGCGCTAACAAGAAGATACAGTATTAAAGAATAATGGCATAGAAACCTTTTAATACATCTATTTGGTCTACGTGGGTGGATCAATGAATACATTTCATTGATAAAAGATATTATGTTGAATTATATTTGTTGTATAAAATAAATGCTTTTTCATCATAGCGATAAAGATTTATTGATGTACCTAAAACGTTTTCCTCGTGGTTTTGAAGAATTTACCTTTGGTTCGGATTTATACGACTGAGATCATTAACGCGTGAGAATGCAAGCTATGTCGTCTTTCCTCTCTCATAATTTTTTATATAATACCTGTATACGCAAGCACGTACTATTGAGTACACACCGATTTACTACAAACTAAAACTTGATTCTATATTGTATACACAGCATTTTGCTAAATGTTCATTCGTCAGGACTGACATTAGATATACAAATATTACTTGGTATTATCTAAGCAATATGTTCCGGGGGTCGAGTGCAGGGTAAAGTAACGGTTATCAGCACAGAAAACGGAATTGGCATAACGTGATCAAATCTTTGAACTTAGCAAAGGCATGAATCCACATCTTTGAGCACTGTTCCATTACCAGATACTTTAATAAAAAACAATATTAGTCTTTTGCATACACGATATATGACGAAGAAGAGATGGATGAGTGAGTATTTAAGCCAAACATTCTCCCATAATTATTCCAGGTAGCAATAACTGTAACAACATATACATCCAGGAAGCGTCGACTAGCGTCCTTGAGAGTGTGGGTCTACATATATTTCCGGGCGGTGTATACTTGCGTGAAGATCATTCACCAAGTCGCTTCATGAATACCATCAATGCATTCGGACTGTATTTGACAACAAGTAATTTTCATTTATTATGATTTATATTATATAATTTATATTGGAAATATATCGTTCTATTTCCCACACCATTAGAAAAATCGTTAAAAATCGATAAACTTAAAATGTAAAACGTAATCGTACGAAAAAATTCACAATTTCTGTTTTCATTTTGTGTGGTCAGCTTTGGCTAGATTCCAATGTCTCCGGATTAAAGAGGATCAACTGTATCAATTACTATTATAATTCCAGTTTAGTGGAATTTTTATGCAATTGTAAACAGAATTGGTGGAGAAATTACCCCAGCCACCACGCTCACAACTTGAATTTAGTCATTAAACTTTGTCACTATTAAATTCATCGAGGAATTAGGACTCTTGATTTCTAAGATTGAGTGAAAGAAAGAAAGAAAACCGTTTTGTGTATGTGATTACCATTTGCACAATTATAATATTCTAGATCTTCACACCAATGGTTGCTCTTCTCAATGAGTGTGCTGTCTGTTATCAGGCTATATATTCCATTCATCCAACCATGTTTATTTTATCAATATTTGATTTTTCACCTTAGTGTCGTTTATGCTCAGAGGCTGTTGAGTGATAGCAATACCCTAGATAAATACAACAGATTATAAAAGAGAGATTATTTTTGATATGGGTCCGAGGAAGCCTGGAAATAATTCGACCGAACACAGTAAGAGACACATGATCATTGTTAGATATCTTGATCAATCAGTCCATTTATCAAGACGCTTCCCCCAACATCAGCCCCACCGCTTTCTCTCTGAGGAGAGCTCAATTTAGCAAAGCGTCCATTAATGCTCCATATCCATGCAAGCTGATGATTAAGCCAATCAATTATTCTCCGGCCTTAATAAATATTTGATGAATGGAGGTCGGTGAATTAATCTACGTCCACGCCAGCTATACGAAAGCAAGTTCATCACTGCATGACGTCAGGATAAAGTCGTATAAGGCACGACATATTAAACCGCTGGATGCAATCATGATTCGGTTACAAGAGGACATTGTGTTGTCGTCTTTACTTTATATACATTCATCCTTTGTAAATACACCTGTCGTTGCTTGGAATATTGAAGGATTCCGCGGTAGCTCAAGCTCAGCAAGCAAACAACGTTGACACAATAGGCAAAATACTGTCGATTTGATGCTGGATGTTAGTAGTAGTAGTAGTATCCGCAATAGTAGTAGTAGTACTACTACTAATAATAATGTGTGAAAACGCAGTAAATAATATTAGTTAATACGACACATAAACCCAGAAAGAATACACAAATATGCATGGCTGGTTAGGAAAGGTGATCCACAGGGAATCGTGCAAATGATTGGGATTTGACCATGCAAAACTAAGCAGAAGCAGAAATTGACCTGAATAACAGAAAAAGTCAAATTCCATGGAACTTTGACCATCAACTGGATAACCCATTCGAGGTCAGGAGACAAGATCATGCCATCGCAAAGAAATGAATCTCTGTTGCCGTCCTAGCAGATCACATGGCAACATTCAAAGAGAGTAAAACTGAGCTTGGGAATATTTTGGACGTTGATGTTCACTCCAAGCGATCCATTTCTTTCTTGGGTTTCCAGTTCATCCACACTCTTCACACGCGTCTTCGCGACTGTTTCAAGCGCGCCAGTAATGATGGGTAGAGCTTTAACCCTCATATTCAGCATTTATTTCAATACTCTAGCAAGAACCAGATATTCTCCCAACTGTTCACTCTATAATAAATAACAAGAAATGAACATCATCTGTGGTCAGAAATTACCGAGAGAATGGGATTGTTATATGTATAATGCAAATGTATTGCTAATGATTTTAGAATAGAAATGCATTACAAATCAGGAAAGACATGGTGGTCAGGAACTAATACAAGTTGTACTATTACACTATGCAACTTGTTTTTGGATAATTATTATTTTCTGCTTGATTATGTCTAAAAAGTAAAGGAATTGCCAATTATTCCCATAAAACTGTGCTTTTGCGACCAAGACAGTGATAATTTGAAATCATATTTGCATATTTTTAATCAAACAAAGTAAGAAAAACAACTACATATGAATATCACCATCCTGGCCACAAAAGCAAATTTGAATGGAATAATAGCCAGTTTCTATGTTTAAGCAAATAGAAATTAATACTCACTACCTAGGAACAAGAATCGCGTTGCACGGTGTTATATGTATAATGTAAATGCATTTCTAATGGTTTTAAGATAAAGTGCATTGGAAATCAGGAAAAGGGGTTGTCAATGGTCAGGAATGAAGGCAAGCATTTCTGCCAGAATAGGGCTAGTATACGTATAATATAACCGTTTAACTATAGAAATGAAATGAAAATCAAGAAAAGGTGATTATCAGAGGTCAAGAATTAATACAAGTGCCACTTATAGAACAGCGCTATTATGTGTATAATGTAAATGTATTGTTAATGATTTTACAATTAAAGTAATGCTGCCATGTATTGTTAATGATGTTTCATGCAAAGCCATCTTGACTTAAAGAAATACAAGAGATTTAATAATTGATCAGTTAATATGTCACTAACCTTTCTGGTGTTCTCTTGTTTTTAAGCCTCACATCTAGAGTTTGTTCTGCCATTCGTCCCACTACCTTTCTGACTTTGTACCATAACAACAACAACAACAACAATCCTCACCTAATCTAGGAGAGTAAACCCTTCACTGTTTGTCTATCACGCCACGTTAAGCCAAACCGATACATAAAATTAACATTTCCTACCGGGATTTGAAATCACGACCAAATGATCGGTAGGCGGCACTATTACCGACTGAGCCAAACTGACATGTTTCAAATACGAATGGGCATATTTTATTCTAATAAATGAATACATTTATAAGAAAACATATTCTTTTAATAATATTTTTTATTTATTATATATACAAAATACAAAAGTTGCAGTAATCATCTTCAGTCGGAATAGGAGTATGCGTTTGACCCTGCAGCAGTCAGGCTTGTTTATACATTGTCTATGATAAAAACACGCAGGATCGCGTAGTATCAGCGTCTTCGGTGCTGAGAAAAAGAACCCCAGAGATCAAATTTAATCTGTCAAGTTTTCCTGTAAGGTAAGTAGTTACCATATATAACCAAGATTAATCATTGTTAAAGTTATAACTGTCTACTGCTGAAATGGGAAGAACGAAGTGCTAAAAGGGAATCACAAGGAGGCGACAGAAAGATTTATGTTTGTGTCATGAAAACCGTGATTCACTTTTGTAAGGATTTGGAAATTCGCCAAGATAATGGCAACGTCAATATTTCCTCTTTGAATTCAAACGGAAACAATTCTCCCTTTATATGGCGCATACATCTTCTTCTTAATAATTTCATATATATATATATATATTTGAAGAGAGTGGTTCCAAAACGTGATAAGCGCCATTTTAAAAGGAAATGTGTAAAATTAAATTTGGGATTTGCATTGTTTTATCTTATTACAACCTTATAGACTTCTTTATATAAATTTATATAAATAAGATAAAAAAAAGAATTTGTTTTTTTAATTTAATTAAACACATTTCCCGTGCCATTAATTTTGGACATACACTTAGTTTTTCTTTCGTTTACAATTACTTAAAATTAAATATTTAAATTTTCTGTTTATATATTTACTAACCTCATACATATAGCTACATCTGTTTTGCAGGAAATCTTAACTACTCAATTATTTTGGTAATTATTTTCAATACATTAAGAAAAGTTAGATGGTGCCAATAATTTCAGTCATAACTGTACGTGGGTCAGTCGCTGGGTTTATTGACATTCATGACCGGAAACTAATATAATAATAAATATATGTCTACTTTCTGGGGACTCGTCTTCCATAATGCACTAATGAGTTAGGGTCAGGAATATGCCCTGACGCCTGCGGCGAAAGCCAGTATGACTGTGCAATCTCTGAACACACCCACATATAAAAACGAGTAGGGCCCTACATTAAACCGACGTTGCGTTACATTTAACCTCGTGGAGAGTCGAATAGGAGCCGATAGATTCTGCACAAAGAAAATGTCCAGTTGTGTATTGCCTCCTAAGTTACGGCATCACCACGCATAAACGCCAAAAATGCAGAAATTTAAAAATTGGGGAAAAAGATAACAACAAATTTAAAAAACAACCTTGTGTCGACCTTGTTTCAAATTTTCGCTCGTTGGGAGGCAAATATACACAAGACTTGTTTTTTTCATCGGGTGAGCGAGGGCCTACAATTGAAGCAGATGTACCTCGTCCCTAGATATTCAAACTCCAGGGCAGTACCTCCCCATTGCACTAAAACGAGGGTAGTGAGTTGCCCTGGCATCTTTGCAGCACTGATTACAGTGATATGATCGGTTTTTGCATCTACTCACACGTAAAAGTGTGGGACCTTACACTGAACCAGACCGTGTGTCGAATCCGACTCATGGAGAGGCAAATAAATCCTACCGTCTCTTCTATCAGGCTTTGCGTCGTTTAAAGTTTTGTACCAATTGTAGGTTGGAAGATATAACAAAAAGATTATAGCAAATAGGTTTGATTGAAGAAGTATTTTTAATGCACCCGCCAATTGGGATACCGATCTGCTCTGATTAGCCAGTTCGTTTACACAAAGGATATTCGAATCCTGGCGGGAAAACCTACACAAACCAAGATAGAATTTAACGGTTAACGCCCAGTTGCCAGACAGGACACAGAGTGAGGTGGTAAGCTAGTGGGCTGCTGTCCACACGGGCTGCTGTGTCCGTCTCTGGGTCATGGAGAAAGAACTATATGTACATATACATATATCTTTTTAGATGGATTCTTCGTGGGATTGGAATGTTCATTTCATCGGTTTTAATTCACATTGCAGGTAGCGAAACACAAATAAATATAGAGAACAGGTCTGGTCAGTCACTCAATAGAAACCGTCATGGGACCAATGTATTTTGGCAGCATGACGTGTTGGGGGTGATCAATTAAACATTGGGAAAAGGGGTGATCAATGTGTATGCTTGTTAACAATGTGACTATGCTATACATATATAAATACAAATGCAGCGGTACATCAAAAGGACGAAAGCGTGCAAGAGAGCTATGGGACGAAGACCGTTTTTAAAGTCCAAGATGGTTGCTTTTATTCGGTTCATTACGGGTTTGTGTTCTCGCCGTAATAACTTATAGAATACAGTCAGCCACCGCAAGTAGCAGTTTCCAAAACACAACATATCCTTCTGTTGTACCCAGAGAGGAAAAAGGGGGTACACACTTTGTGGATTGAACCCTCCTTTTCCTCTCTGGGGACAAAAAAGGGATATGTTGTGTTTTGATGGAGAGAGAGAAAGGCTTAGAGGCTATCTGTCTATTTAGCTACGCCTAATTAGGCCCGCACGCGTTTCCGATGCAACCCGGAGGCCCGTCTTCCTGACCTTTGTGCGGCCGCTAAATCTCTGTTGTGTTTCAAGATGATATCGATATTTATATGTGTCGTTCGTATATCTGTCTTGTTTCTCTTCGCACCTCTTCATTTTTTCTTTCTTTATTTCTTTCCCCCTCACTTCCCACGTCCATTAATTTTACTCTCTTTTCAATACCATCTGACTTTGATCAGCCACAATACATCAAAATATTGACGTGTTTTCAAATTGTCACTCCCAGATTATAACCTCCTAACTCGCGTCTCCAACTCGACATGGGGTCCTTTCGCAAAATCCTTTGGAAGATAATCAGAATATTTAATGACATAATGGCGTCAAAACTGGCACTCTATCCGATATTCCCCGCTGGTTGGTCGTTTGATCTATGAAGGACAAGCGCCCTAGAGCCTGGGAAACAAATCGTATGATCGTGAGAGATTTATCAAGACTTTTCATTTCCTTATTAAAACTAAAATGAACTATCGATGAATAAAAGTTAATTACTAATTTCCTTTCCTTACTAGAGAAATTAAATGAACCTAATTAAGTCACCTGTACCCATCATAATATTACAAATAAATGAGTTAATTCCCTCGCCTCTTGTTGGGTAGTGATCCCTAAAAAAGTCCAACTTTAACAAAAAATCAAGCGTGAATGCGTCAAGCTAAGGGACGAATTTAACATAAACGTACATTTCCCATTGAACACCACTAAAAACCTATCGAGGGGGAATTTAAGAAAAATAGTTTTTCTAGACATAATAAAGAGTAAATGTTTAAATTCTATGCCCATAGATGCCATACATAGCAAAACAGCCAGCCAGACAGACCAATTTTAAAAACTGAAGAAACCTATGCTGACAGCTATTATCCCTGTGCATCACCAGTTATTGTCAAAATAGTCTAATTGTATGATGGCAACAGTCGAAGATGCCTAGGAGAAAGCTGTAAACATTCTAGCCTCCCATACTCTAATTCAATAAGCTCAAACCTGAATGCCCCAAATTAAATTTAAGTTCAGGATCGACAGTCAACACCGGCATTTCAAAAGAAATAACATAGTTTTTTTCGTCAGACAAATCTTTATTTATTTATTTATTTATTTATTTATTCATTTTGAGGCTTTAGGGAAAATGCACACATCTCTAATACTTCTAACGATGGTGCAATCGATGTCTACCCAGTCGGAAAAATCGATACGACTTGCGGGCTTCCCAGATCGCATATGACCCGCGGTTATTCTATTTACCTTTTGTGGATTAGTCGATAGGCACAGCCTATGAAATACTAAAAGAAAACAAATACATTCAAGTCTGACTTTTAAACTTTCGAAATGAGGGCCCATGTATTTGATGTAAACATATCTGCCGATCCCAGTTTTTTTGCATTTGTTAGTCCTATCTTGCATTCACAAAAGAGGCGTTCAACCCCTTACAAGCTCAGATGCATTCACATAGTTACAGGTTATACATAAAATAAGAAATCTCTCTCACTATCTATCTATCTATCTATCTATCTATCTATCTATCTATCTATCTATCTATCTATCTATCTATCTAGATCAGTCTATTCATACCTCTCCCTAAATTTGCCAAATTATATCTGTCAACATTTCTTTCTATCAATCTATCTACTTCAGTCTATTCACATGTATCTATCTATCTATCTATCTATCTATCTATCTGTCTATCTGTCTATCTATCTATCTATCTATCTATCTATCTATCTATCTATCTATCTAGTTTGAAAACTGGCTACTGATTATAAAATGGCGTCGTCCGTGTTTTAAAAGTGGGTAACTTCTTCAATTTAAAATTGGATAACTTCTTTATTTTTAAGGATATTTCAATGAAATTGTATATGAAGGTTGGGGGAGGTATGAAGATTTTGGTATAGTAAGTTATGGGCGATCCGATTGTTTGTTTACGTTTAATAAACCAGAAACATGTGTTTGGTTACAATTGGAAAAAAGGTTCAAATCCTTACGATTTTTTCTAAAATTTAATTACAATGTTGGGGAAACCCCCGGAATTAAAAATGGTGAGTTATGGCCGATCCGACCGTTTGTTTACGTTGTATATATAACATTCTTTAATTTAAAATTGAAGATATTTCAATGAAATGTTGTATGCAGGTTGGGGAGGTACGAAGACTTGGTGTAGTGAGTTATTTGCGATCCGATTCTTTGTTTACGTTTCATAAACAAAAAACATGTTTGTGGTTAAAAAAATGTATTTGGTTCCAATTGGTTTAAAATGTAGGTATTTTACTAGGGGCTGAGATGTACGAATACATTTAAGACAACCCAGGAGTGTATGTA
>VCCN01006590.1:1125829-1138892 GCA_006491835.1 Architeuthis dux
ATATATATCCAGCCAGTCAGCCATTCCAACTTAAAAACTGAAGAAACCTATATTGACTAATATTATTTCTAATATTATTTCCAATATTATTATTTGTATTCGTTAGGTTTTCACACCAGTAGAAATCGCATAGCTTTTACTGAAGATCAAATGCCAGCACCACTTCTCTACAATCCAGAACCCTTCTGTGTTAAGATAACGAATACATAAAAACAGAAACAAAAATAGAGTTATCAGATCATTATAATGTAGATTGTCGGATCCAAGTTGGGGTCTGGTTTTTTGCATGGATATTGACTTAACCCCGGGATAAAATTCCAACACTATCGAATTTTTAGTGGGGGTCCGATTCACAATGCAAGTATAATGCTAAACTGAACACATATGTTATGTTCAGTAAATGACGAAGTGTGACGTAATTAAGCGTCTGTAAATGTTCCAAAGTATTGATAGAGAATATTCTACGAGAGAGAGAAATAGAATGTTTATAGAGTATACATGTTTTTATTACGAAAGCAGACAACAAGCGTTTCTAAATGAAGTGTAGACATTTGAAATAAATTTGTTTACTATTATTGTCGATTAGATTCCATGTTAAATTCTACCTAATTATGTTATTGTAGTGTAAATTAAAAAACTACTTTCCCCGTATTCTCTCTTCGCATTGAAGATTTTTACAACACAAATCTTACAAACTTTTCTACGATTTTGTCTTCTTTCCTAAGTGTTCAGAGATAATGGAAAACAGGTTTATAATGTCGTCAAATGATAGTGCCTTTTTTGTTTGCTTGTTCGTGTGTTCTTATCCGTTTAGCTGTGTTTAGTTTGAACGCGTTTGGTTCACAACTGTTTTAGATGTGTTTTAGAAAAGAAGAGGAGAGAAGCAAAGACACGAGGTGTAACCCTGCTAGTCACATACTATAGTATTAGAAATAATTATAACTTTACATATAATAGAACTGTTCTGTCAGTTACGCTTCCATTAACTCCCGACCAACACAATCACTGTGTTCGAGATTTCCAGTGCAGGACATACAGACTGACATTTGCTAAAACAAATGTTAGACAACCTATTGAGAACTTCGGTGCTTAAATATCAACTGGCCACTGGATAATTGCCCCCGAATAATTGCCCCCGGATAATTGCCCCCCTGACTACTACAGCAACTGTAAAGCCACAGTTAAGTATCGTGGAAATGAACTATTTGGCTCTGTAAATGACCCCACCCATGGGGAAATTGTCATGGGGGCAATTGTCAAGAGTCATTTATCTGCGGGGCAGTTATCCAATAGTATGGGAGCAATTGTTATCCAGTCTTATGGGAGCAATTGTCTCGGGGGAGTTGTCCTAATATTGAAATATGTATATTGTTAGTACTGAAATTGACTAAAACTGAGAGCGATGAAGTAGCCTTAAAATGTGTGATCAGTGATAAGTAAAGCCGAGACCATGCCCAAGTAACCGTGTGTGTGTGTGGGGGGGGTGTATACACACATACAGAGTTCATACATAGAGATATATGCATTTTCTTAACAATTACTTTTTATGAGAAAAGGTGCAGGTTTAATATGTCTATTGACGTCCGTCTCTTTGGTAAAGCAATAACAAGTCAAACGGCAAATACAAACTTTAAAATATTTGTATTTGTCGTTTAACTTTGTTATTACGTTACCAAAGAGACGGACGCCAATAGATATATTGAACACTTGGAAAATAAACACTCTGCTTTCAAGACATAGCATCCGAATCTCTAATAACCACTTAACTTAATTATTAATCACCCACCCTCAACCAGATATGGACTATATATAACAGACACTTGTTTGTATCTCCATGACTTTTTCTGAAGAAGCCAGGATGAACTGGCTAAACGTCAAAATAAACTAAGAAATCTTATTTGTACACAACAAAGTATTCTGAATTGTAATTTCACTCTAATATTGTCGGATAAATTATAATCCACATCAATACACATGGTAATATTTCTAGGAACAGTTATACTACTCCGCAAGAAAGTAGATACCGCGGTCTCGGCAACTACCGCCCTATTACACTATTACCTAACATATATAAACTATTCACAAAAATAGTCACACACAGACAAACAGGCACTCTAGATGAAAATCAACCCCGCGAGTAGGCAGGCTTCAGAAGCAACTACTCAACAATAGATCACCTACATGCAATAAATCAACTATCGAAAAGAATACAACAAACCACTTTGTTTGGCCTTTGTAGATTATACGAAAACATTTGACTTGGTAAAACACACAATAATCTTCATTTCAATGCGAGCAGACGGTGATAACGAGAATTACATACAAATTATCCAAAACATATACGAAAATGGCACTGCAATACTTAGACTATATAAAGATACAAACAAGATAAATATAGCAAAAGTACGATAAGGGGATACAATATAACCTAAACTATTTACAACGAGCCTTGAAAGCATCTTTCGGAAAACTGATTGGGAGGGAATGGGAATAAACATAGATGGAGAATACTTGAGATTCGTCAATAACGTTTCCATGACGTCAGAAGCATCGGAAGGATTACAAAACATGTTGACGGATCTAAATAGAGAATGTAAAGTCCCTAAAAATATGATAAAGATAGAGGGAAGAGGTTAACGAATACATCTATCTAGGACAGTTAATATAATTAAAGACAATGAAAGTAAACTAAAACGACGCATAACGATAGGTTGGAAAGCATTTGGCATGAATAGAGACAGATTGAAGAGCACCTTGCCAATGTGCTTAAAGCGTAAAGTATACAATGGATGCATAATACCAGCTATGACTTACGGATGCGAAACATGGAAATTAACAAAACGAACTGAAAGCCATGGAAAGGGTAATGCTAGGATAACCCTAAGAGATAGAAAAAAAAGATGGAGGACTAGAGTGAATGATATTATACAAATAATTAAGCAACAGAAATGGATAGCTGGTCACCTAGCAAAAGACTAACCGATTGGTTCCCACTGGACAGTAAACGCAGTAGAAAGGACCAGACACAAGATGGAGGGATAAGTTTGCTGGTAAGACCTGTCAGAGGTTAGCACAATCAAGATCGGCATGGAAGGAGATGGGAAAGGCCTTTGTCCATATATATACTGCTCTTGTTGTAGGCTTAGCGGCTTACGACGTTGCTGAGATAAATAAGTCAAACGGCAAGTACAAATATTTTTAAAATAGTATTTGCAGTTTGACTTTTACAGTGGTTGATGGTCGATCCTGTGTAAAACCTAAGATATCCATTGGTGTTTTTTTTCTCGGCAGGCGAAGAAGCCCTTCCCATTTGGAAGAATTACATAACACCATCTTTATATTCCTCCCATTTCGATCCCCTCTTATTTGGCCTTGTGCTGTACTAACCCAAGCTTAGTGAATATTGACAAGTTCCAGTTGATATTGTTTTCCCCGTAATAACAATAAGAACAACAACAACAACAGACCTCACTAGATTAAACCAGGAGTAAACTCTTCACAGTTTGTCTATTCCGTCACATTAAACCAAACATATATAAATTTAACATGTCCCTACCCTGATTTGAAATTACGACCAAGTGATTGCTAGGCTGGCCAAAGTGACAAATCTGATATATTACGAATGTATTATATATACGTTGCAGTAATCATCTTCAGTTCGAATAGCATTAGGTGAGGGGTTTGATCCTGCAGTAGCCATTCTTGTTCATAATATATACATGAGGGTGTGTAATGCGGGCGTTTTCCTATATGTCTGTGAACAGTTGAATTGCTGTCAGTTAAGTCCTAGTATGGCTGTAATATTCTGCCTGCTACGTATGATTGGTGGCGAGACACGAAATCTATCTTTCGACCAAAATGGATGCACTTTTATATTTTTGTTCCTTTATTAGTGAAGCCTAGCTAGAAAGCTGGAAATACCAGGCTACTTTTTTGTATCTTCAGCACTAAGATAAATGTTAATTTGCTGGGTACGGTAGCAGATAATTCTATTGTCGTCTACAATAGTCAAATGTTCGTCTGGGTTCAGATGGTTTGTGGCAGAGGAAAAACACCACAGACGACATAGATACGGAAGATATATTTCCTTTTATTTCCACATAAATATTCGGCTTTGTAGAGTGGCCAGTTATGTGATAAATGGGAAAAGCGGTAATCTTATCAAATTTTGGATTTAGACTGCTGTGTCGGTACTCTTTATTATCAGACATGTGTCTGGCTAATGTTTTGTATTCACACGAAGGTTTGTTCACAGAAAAGAATCTGACGTCTCTCGGCATAGAAAACGGCACTCGGGTATAGTTACAAGTAATATGAATGCTGATGTAAACGAGAACACTCCGGTTTCCTGGTTCCAAGAGCTTGGGATAAAGCAGGACATTTTAAAACTACGCTCTTTTCGACTGGGATGGTAGGCCATTGGATAAGGAATAATTGATTATGTGTGGGCTGATCCAAGAATCTATTTTGATTGAGAGATATTTCGTTTTCCCCATACATTTATTCATGTTTTCTACCTAATATCTCCAAAGGTTCTCAATGAATTTCAATGTAATTCTTGGAAAGGTAGACCATGGTCTGAGGAGGAATTGATTACATTTTTAGACAGATCTATGATTTTCTTTTACAGTTGACTCCCCTACATAGTAACTATATTGATTTCATTCAATTTCTAGTGACAATGTCGTTAGCAGAGATATACACCCTCTGAGCTCTTTCGATTGTGTTAAACCTGTATGCTAGCATTCGACACGTTTAAAACTGATTAGATCCAACACAATGCCCCACCACTTCATCATCAATGCTAACCAGACATCCTTTACAAGATGCATCTTTAAGTGATGTATATTCAGTTGGAAACCTCATCAACCACTTTTGAGCAGTGTGGTGAGTAACTTTAACTTTAAAAAACGAATATGTGAATATTCTACAAGCTGCTTCTGCAGCTTTTGTTCCAAGTTTGGATTCTTAGAGTAGGCAATCACTCACAATCACCTATACGGCTGTTATTTTTATTTAACTCGTTACTGTTGTCGGTATACTCTTCTGAAGGTTATCTGGCAGTAAATGATGTGTGTAGGTTTCATATTGCTGGAAATGCTTATGGACTGTTGCGATTTAAAGAGTGTATCTTTTTTAGAGCTGTTCTAAAGAGAACACAAAACAACGTAAAAATCTTTTGAGGTCACCCGATACTATTTTTGATACAAAGTCATAATAAATGTTTACCCAGTGAGAATCGAAGCTACAATACCAGCAAATGTATATGCAAGTAACGTCTGAAAGCATCTAGCTCTAGTATGCGCCCACGTTGTATTTTTATAATCATCAAATGTTTCCGTTGTATCAGATAGAAATTAATTAGAGAAATAAAAGACGATGAAATAGAAAAAAATTGCAATAGTCAATGAAGCGATAAATAAGTAATGAAAGAAATAATAGGAAAAGAAAAATTGAAATCGGAATAATTGAAAACAAGATAGAAAAGTCATTAACGTAAAAGAAAAAAAAACTAAAGCAAAAGAGTGTAATGATAGACAGAGAAACAAAGAAGATAGGTGCTTAACGTCTTGAAAAATGTTGGCAAGCTCGTCTCAGACTATTCCAATAGTTTACTGAGTTCGATTCTTGCTGGGTGTTGTAATATACGTATTTATCAACGTGGCTTAACAAATGCTTTTCGATACCAAGTGCTTTTAAGAGCGTTGTGTGGGGTGCTACTATCATATTTTTGTAGGTGATAGAGTTGAATTAGAAAAAGAGGGCTTTATCCTTGTTTGACTCGCGATTACAGAAGAATAAACTTAAACTCTTGTCCAACCTTCCTTTCTTCTTATTCTGAAGTATACGTCCAAATAAAGCGAGCATTCTCAGCTATACCCAAAGCAAATTATGTTTATACCCTACATTCTATAGAAGAATGTTCGGCAATGAAAGAATATTAAAAGCTGATAAGTTATTACACTTGGTGCCAGGACTGACTATTCCATAACTAATAAAATGTTTTACATAACAGTTCTCTACTGAAATGGTATTGTGCCGTACTAATCTAAAACAAATAACTATCAAGAAAAAACAAGTAAAGAAGAAAGGAAAAAAACAGGAAACAAAGGCAGTATAAAACCAAAGCCAAAGGCACTGAGAGAAAAGGCAAATCAGGAAGAAACAGCTATGTAACAAATGTTTCGGATACGTAAATAAAGACGGTAGGAGACACAAAAGAGAATCTCAAAGCAGAAAGACGGATCAAAAAAGTAGATTTTGGTCTCTGTTTATCACGAGAATGTCCCTGTCTCTGAAGCCCAAGAATGTTTCAAATAAACACACATTTCTGGAGCCTGTAACCAAATAACAGTTGGAAAACTTTGAAGTTCTTATCGACTTGGCTATAGGTAAACATCTGAAAACATCAGTCGTCATTCTTCTTGAAGCACGCATCTAGACAGTTGTTTGACATATTCAGATGTAATCATGTAAAAAAAACATTAAAGAGAATAGACACATTCAAGACGAGGAAAAACAACCAATATCGGAACTAATAGGAAACAAAGTATTTGACATTGAACCTTTATCTTAAAATCAATGAGTAAATAACACTGACGTTATTAGGGTTTTGAAAGGTAATTCTCTGTATTTGTCTGAGATTTACGAGACAACATATTGACAAATGTATCCCTATCATTGAAAAATCAACACGAAGCTTTACAATACTTTGAAATGTTTAAACTAAAGGCAAACCATTTGAACCATATAAATTAAAAACATTTGATATCTGATAATATTTTAATAGAGCTCCCGAGCCTTGTAAAAATACAAAAACGAGTGATCTTTTCTGGACGAGACAATTCCTTTTTGCTTCAAAATAACCCTTCAGTATATTATTCGACTGTCTTTTACGTAAGAAAAACATTATTTCTAGATACCATCAATGTAGTAACTGGTGGCTTACACTTTAGTTAGATCGAGTCTTATCAATACTGCAGCACTTTCCTTGATATTATCACTTAATATTGTTGCATTATTAATATTACTTATGTTATTTTTTATTGTCTATTATATTTTTATAGTATTATTATATTATTCACTTACAATTAATCTTCACTTGATATTGTTATATTATTAATATCAATATTATATTTTTTATTATTTATAGTATTAATATCTATATCATGATTATTGCAGAAGAAACACCCTATCTTTTTAATAATATCAATTTATACATTTTAGGCAGAATAAATATCTTCATGTTATATTGCAAGAGAAACCACTTATTTTTCAATAACATCAATTCATACATTTTAGGCAGAATAAATATCGTCATGCTCTAATGTCTGGGAAACAACACATCCGTTTATCAACTAGAAAAGGACCGCAGTAAATTAGATTAAATTTTTTTAAGTGAACAGAGGAGGTTGAAAATCGTTAAAAAGCTGAACAAAATTAAATTAAACAGAGACATAGAAAATACATGGCGAATGAAAAATAAAGAGAAATACGATTCAGAATAGACCGTACATCGATAACCACGAAACATGGATGACCCACGTATAATTATACGGTAAGTATGAACAAAATGGACGATAATTTCAGCGTGAAATCGACACGTGATAATCTTTTAAAAATCAGAATAATATTCGATTTTAATAAAATTTTCGATACTTATTTATTAAAGGGCGAATTTTAAATAAAATAATTTTCCATTCCAAATTTCTGAGAAGAATATTTTTTTTCATATGATTGCTACCCCACCTTTTATTAATTTGATCATTTATCTATTTTATATAATCATGCTTTCGTTGATTTTTACTCATTTTACAGGTATATCCCTGAAGATACTAATTATGGTTACATTTTTTAGAATAATATCGAGGAATTGCTGGAACCGAACTCTTACTTTGTGATTAAAAAAAAGGAAGATACTAATTATGGTTACGTTTTTTAGAATAATATCGAGGAATTGCTGGAACCGAACTCTTACTTTGTGATTAAAAAAAAAAAGGAAAATTAAGTAAAAAAAATATTTTCTGGAAATGTTTAGTTTTATTCGTTTAATTATAATCCGATCTTTTGATCTGTGAAAAAAGAATATTTTCACTCAAGATTTATTTAAAAAAAGATTTTTCATCATTTTTATCGATTTATTCCGATATTTTTGAATTTTGTAAATGTATATTTTTCATTCTTTCTATATCGTGGTTCAACTGAAACTTATATAAAAAATATTGTAACAATGATGAATAATTAAATTTACAGGCTGTATTTTTCATATATTTTATTCTGTTTTTTGTTTATGTTAATTGGCCGCTATTTCAAATTATGGGAGCTGCAGACGACAACATGTCTTTTTTGAACGGAGCAGCTGTCGTGCATTTTAATCTTGTTTATTTCCCCCACTCAAATATATGTGTAGTGAATTGTCTAGCCCGCATTTTTTTTAAAATCAGATGTCGCTTACACGCTTGAAATTGTTTTCATTTTTGTTCATTTTGTACATTTGTACAATTATTATACTGACTCAAAAATGCCGCATTCCTTCAATAAACCTAGAATAGAGGGACATTTCATGAATTCCTGGGATAAAAAGTGAAACATTTCCCATTCTAATTCTACCTCTGTCTTATAGTATTGTAGATTGTAAACCGATTATGAAAATCTCCAGAGATTATGAACTTGTTATGTTATCATTATTATCATCAATGCATGCTCCATAGCTAGAGTTCATGGTGAACCCACAGAAGAATTCAGTTAGAGATATCATAATAGATAACTACAGATACTGAATACTCGAGCAAAAATAAAAGAATTAAAAAAGGAAAAAATAATGCAGTTATTCTCTTTCCAGCAAGATACCTAATCTTAAGAGAATAAATCCGTTTACACACAAATGAATTCGGAAAGAAATAATAAAACCAAAAGCAAATACATTTGTTTCTTGGGAAGTTTTAGATAAAGAATGTTCCCTATTATTATTTTATTACAAGTTTTTCTCCACCGTATTATTGTTGCTTTTTAGATAAGTTATTTTCATTGATATCATTTTATTCCTAGTTTGTTCTCCATTTTATTGTTGCTGCTTTTCAAATCACCAGAAACATTATACTAAAAATTCCGTGGAATTGCAATGGAGCTTCCCAATAAATCTAAGATGGCGTCCAAGATGGAAGCGTTATTCACACAAACTAGTGAAATAGTCTTAAAATTGCAACCAGACCTGCTTTGAATATGGTTTTGGGGTCTATTTCCATGTTTTAGAGGTTGGTAAATTGATAAAAAAAACCCGCCCTGATGTGATATTTTAGAAGGATAGGGTCACACATTCAACATGTCTCCCAAGGTGGCTGCCATATCTGGGCAAAATAGTGAAGAAAGCCATAACTTAGCATCCAGAACAGATAGAAAGTTGACTTTGGAGTAAATTCCTGTGTTTCAATGGTTGGGCAATCGATTCCAATCAATTATATTTGGGAAATATTCGTGATTAGTCTCTAAATTCAAATACAGCTCCTGAAAAGGCCATCAAGAGTAACCATTTTCAGTCAGAAAAAGACAACATGATAATTTAGCTATACATATACATTTGAGAAAATAAGCAATTTGATAAAATGCATTAGACTAGAAGCATTCAGAGGTTAAAACTTCAGAAAAGCCATTAATTCTCACCATCTTTGTCGATAAAAAGTGGGTGAATATTCTGACATATCTGGCCATTACAATGACTACCCATTGGTGAACTTTTCGGCAACCACAAGATATCAGACAAACTCTAAATACGGCAGCCATCTTGGACGCCGTGTTGCATCTCATTGGAAATTCCATTGCGATTCCAGGGAATTTTTAATATAGTGTTTCTGGTTTCTGGATATTGCAACTATCTTGCAAAGATCAGCTTATTATAATTAATTTGAATGTTTGGGCCTAATGACACGCACTACAGTCGTTAAATCTCAATTTGTTTCTTGAATATCCCAGGAAGCTCCACTGGGATTTTATGGGATTTTTTAGTATGTCATTCTATACACCAGTAACTATCATTGATAAAAAAAATCAGCTTGTTAGAATTAATTTAAAAGTTGGCTATAGTATGTATGCTAAAGTTCCTGGATTAAATAGGTTCAGATAAGGATCGCCTCACAATGTGCTAATGGTAAGTGAGTTTGTTTAGTACACTATTTCTGCTCAGTAGTGAGTTCAATCCTAACTGGGTGCACTATGCTCGAGACCTTGTGTGTGACTCAGCTAAGCCGTTAAGTAAAGGTTAGCGAGTTAGTCTACAATTTCTACTGATTCTCACTGAGATCCGTATACGGACGGTCATGTGCCAGACTAAGCTAAGCGTTGTGAAACAAGTAATCTAGTCATATGTTGACCTTGTATTCTGAATCTTTCCAAATAATCAGAACAGTTCTAGTTTAATAGCGCTAACGCTTCGTCACTGGTTTAACATAGCATGAAGGTCAATAAGCAAGTCAAGTAGATTTCATTCAGGATTAAACCTGTTTTCAAAATGCACACAGAAATTTTTAATTTTAAGCTCGAAATGGTTTTTACGGAATCTGTTTGATGTGGACCAATAAGAATTTAAAGTCGAGCAACTAGCAAGATTTTTATTTTCATTTAATTTGTATTGCTGTTTTTAAATATGAATCTGGAAAAAAAAGTTATGCTGAAAATAACAGATTTCTTAAAGAAAAATGTATTTTTTATTTTTATTCAATTCTATTTTATATTAATTTAAAAAAGAATTATTGAATTTTATTTTGTGAATATGTTTATTCTATTTTTTACATTTTATTAAATTTTATAGTTTTAAAAAAAATATTTTTTCATTTATTGAAAAGAAAGATGCGTGTTTTTATTACTCAAGCATTTTTTTTAAGTTCTAAAATAAACAAAATAACGCTACGCAGAAAATAGCACGGAGAATTTTTAAAAGAGGAAATTTGAATATTACAGACGTTAAAAAAATAATAGAAGCAAAACCGTAACCATTACATATTACCATTACATCAAAAACATACATAACCATTGCATAGTACCATTACATCAAAAACATACATAACCATTGCATATTACCATTACATCAAAAACATACATAACCATTACATATTACCATTACATCAAAAACATACATAACCATTACATATTACCATTACATCAAAAGCATACATAACCATTACATATTACCATTACATCAAAAACATACATAACCATTACATATTACCATTACATCAAAAACATACATAACCATTACATATTACCATTACATCAAAAACATACATAACCATTACATATTACCATTACATCAAAACATACATAACCATTACATATTACCATTACATCAAAAACATACATAACCATTACATATTACCATTACATCAAAAACATATATTACCATTACATATAACCATTACCTCTACTAACGCGGTAGACTAACTCAATAAAAAAAAGAATTCCTGGATCCGCCCAAAAATGTAATACATCTTTCTTAGCCCATTGCCCAAATTTCATTTCGTTGTAATTTATTGAGAACTTTGGGAGATACCGTGTGGATAGATATAAGCGAATACATAAATCTATAAAAAATGGAAAGATATCTCTCAATCTGACACAAATTCTTTGATCAAACCCAAGATTTAATCACTGTTCTCTTAACCCATTGTCCACTCTCCCACAATATTCCATCGAGATTCATTGGGAACCTTTGGAGATATCGTGTGACAGACATGGACTTTTGGCAACATATAACTACGACGCAGGAGAAATAATTGTGCATGGTCCCACCCCAAAATTGAAAGACCTCTTTCGCAGCTAATTCCACAAAATCTCATTGAAATTCATTGAGAACTTTTGGAGACATTGTGTAGACAGATATGGACCTTTGGCGATATTATGGATCAGTCCCAACATTTAATCACTTCTTGTGTAGCCTATTATCAACCCTTCCACGATATTTCATTGAAATTCATTGAGGATCTTTGGAGATATAGTGTGAGCAGTCGTGAGTGTATACATAAATCTAGGGAAAAAACGGGAAAATATCTCTGAATCAATAATACAAATAAGAAAAAGAATCCGTCCCAAAATGTAAACACATCTTACTCAGTCCATTGCCCATCCTTCGACAAAGTTTCATTGGAATCCATTGAGTGCTTTTTGAGTTATCATGTGGAGAGACGGAACGACGCGATTGAATACATATTACCTCTCCAAATTCGTTTGCAAAGGTGAATTATAATAACGAAAGATCTGTCAAATTCCAAATGTAAACAAATGAACAGCAAGTATACAGCTAATACTTGAACGGTTAATGCACTTATGGGAACGTGGTTTGTCCTAGAGCTCTCTTTCTTACCATCTTCTCAAGCAATCTTAAAACTCCACCTCTTTACTGGCTGGCTGTTCTGTGTACCGATGTTCGTCACCGGCCTTGTCTCGTCTTTGTGCGAGGCAGTCATAATCAACCGATGCATGTTTGCTGGTGACCCCTCTCACAAGTGGTGCCTTCCCATTGCTCTAAATGGATGGGTGCAGAAAATATGTTGAAAAATATTTGTTGTGCAAAATATATTCTTTTTTTTGTCATCATTTACTGCAGACTGGACATATTGATGTACCGCCGTATGTAAAAATATAACTACAGTGGAATCCGCTTAATTGGACCAACGGTTTATTAGGACTGGTCTCACAATTGGACCAATCTTGTAAGACCCGATTCAAACGTATGTAATTGTAGCTGATTTGCTTCGTTTCTTTTATTACCGATGTGCCGTTTATATGGACCAAGCAGCAGCGCTAACGAATTAACATTTTTTAAAATCAAATCTGTTAGAATTTCTAAAAATATATTTTCCAGTTCTCATAAACAACTATCGTTGAAATATTTTAGCACGTGACTCAAATTTTGAAAAGGAAGAAAACGTAGAAAAACTTTTTTATGAAAATTGTTCCCCTGAATTAAAAAAACTGTTCTGTGCTTGACAGATTGAGTTGTTCGGTTAATCGAACAAGCCGGTTAATGGGTCCACAATCGTTGGTCCACTATATATATATATATATATATATG
>VCCN01006590.1:1252045-1266654 GCA_006491835.1 Architeuthis dux
TAAGTTATAAGTGCCCAATTAAGATAGGTCGGTAACTTTTACATTTTAAAATCTTTTCTTTTTCCTGCTCTAGGCGTTTAAAGCAATTAACCATCTGAGCACATTAGTTCCCGTATATCAAGTGTAATTAAATGGTACAAGTGCTGTAAATTTAATTTAAATGTTAAACCATAGGCAAATAAATACAGGCTAATTTATAACTACAGTCGGTTCCAAAAAGGTTATACACACTTCATTTGTTATTAGCATCTATAATTATTACATAGTGCCCAATTAGGATAGGTCGGTAACCTTTACATTTTAAAATCTTTTTAAACCCTCTGCTAATAGAGAATATATATTATAACTATTACTACTAAAAAGCAACCATTGTCACAAAAACTGAATGAAAATCAGTTCGCAAATAGTTACGTACAGAGGATATAATGCAAATAATTCCTGGATCCGTCCCAAAGTTTAATCGATTCCACCTTAGCCCATGGCATACCCTTTCAAAAAATAAATGTCATTTGGAACCTTTGGAGATAGTGTATGGACATACGTGAGTGAATACATACATGTATGAAAGAATGAAAACTATCTCTCAATCAAAAATAAATCCTTGGTCCGACACAAAAGGTATCCAATTATTCTTTATTCCATGTCGTACCCTTACAGAGAATTCCATTTAAATTCATTGAGGACTTTTGGATATACAGTGTGGACATATATGTACGATGCATGGGAGCTAATTGTAAAACAATTCCTGGATCCACGCCAGATTTCAATCACTTCTTCCGTAGTCTAATGCTCACCCTTATACAAATAAAAGAAAGAAATAATAAAGAGCAATTGATGGAAAGACAGAAAAGTAGAAAGGCAAACATTAGTGACTGAACATTATAGAAAGAAAAGAAGGAATGTGAGAAGGAAGAAAGAAAATGCATAAACCAAAAGCAATAGCGGTTGAAAGAAAGAAAGAAAAAAAGAAGGAAGAAAGAAAGAAAGAGAAATGAATTTAAGAGAATGTACGAATGCAGACGTGTAAAAATGTCTGACATCCTTTGACAGAAACAGAAACAGCAAAAACAAAAACAATACGCCCTTAAAATAGTGGTTATTAGAAAAGAAAAAGAAATGAAGTGGAGAACAGAATCTAAAAAGGGATTGAAAGATAGTATAACATTCTATAATCCCATGTTTGAAAATGTAATAACAAACTGTATCCAGCAATATATATAGTGAGAGACTATATACAGACTAATCTGAAGAATGCGATCAAGCATGAAAAGTGTTATTAATTGACATTGAAAAATTTCAATTTTTTTATTTAATTCTTTCAAGTGTATCAATGCATTTTATTTTTTGACAGTTTGTATAACGGTGAGCATTAGGCTACGGAAGAAGTGATTGAAATCTGGCGTGGATACAGGAATTGTTTTACAATTAGCTCCCATGCATCGTCATATATGTCCACACTGTATATTCAAAAATTCTCAATGAATTTAAATGGAATTCTCTGTAAGGGTACGACATGGAATAAATAAGAATTGGATACCTTTTGTGTCGGACCAAGGATTTATTTTTGATTGAGAGATAGTTTCCATTCTTTCATACATTTATGTATTCACTCACGTTTGTCCACACACTATCTCCAAAAGTTCCCAATGATTTCCAAATGATAGTTTTAATTCTAATGTTGATTTTTTCAGATGTTGAGTACTGTTTGATTAAATGTAATCAACAACATATAACGAGTTTCTTATATATGATTTGTATTTTTTTATAGTTCTACTACTACTACTACTACTACTACTACTACTACTACTACTACTACTACTACACACACGCATATATATATATATATATAAAATGTATAAATGATAAATGAAAGTACTATTCAAAAAGGTTGAAAAGGAAGAAGAACGAACAAGCGGAAAACGGAAGAAAGTTAGAATATGTCGAATTCAAAAGTACGCACATACTTTTGTCACAACATGAGCTTTTTGCGGCACACTGACTTCAAAGAAAAATGAATGGCGTTCATATATTTTACGTATTCAACAGACAAACATCATTTTCAGCAACTCCTTTTTTCTAAACTTCCGGTCGCTGTAAGCAATACAACTTCACTCATCTAGACGTAATGGTGAGTGTAAGCCACGCAAAATTCGATTATCCAAAAGTAATGGTTGCTTGCAGTTCTAAATCTGGCTTCAGAAATCCGAAAAAGTTCCGTTTGAAAGAAACGCACCCAAGAAGAACAGCGGGACATATTGTTTCTATAGAATACTTCTTTTATTAGGGCTTCGCTTCTTTACTTCTAACATCATTTCACCCAAAAGTTGACGGAAGGCCGAAAGGCAAAAGCGATAACAATTCCTATAAGACTATAGATTTGTTTGTTTTTGTCTTTGTATAGCAACTTTCCCTCCCTATTTATTTGCATTTAGACACCGTTGTTGGTTTATACTTTTCTACCCTGTCGACTCTCCGGTTTATTCTCTTTATACTATCAGTGCAAATAAGCCCTAAGATGAAGATGCGATGATATTATCCAAGATAAATACTGATTTCCTTTTCTTTTTCTTAAAATCAATGCATCTACCACCCTTGTTTTCTTTGACGTACATGGAGATTTGTTGGTTTCTGTTCGGTAACTTGTCCATAAGTCAAGTTTCTATTGTTATCTTCCAGAAGTTTTCTTTTTTATGTATTTGTGAGTCTGTTTGCTCTCGAGGGATTGTTAACAAGCTAGTCTAACAGAATCATTACTACTGGAAAGAATTGGATATCCACTGTGCCATACACGCGTGGCACTGTATTAGACTAAGCTAAGATTATTAAATTTACCTATGTTAACAAATTTTGGCACTGGGGATCTAAATCAATAACGTATGTATGGTCTCTTAGGCTAGCTTTTTAAACATTCCTTGAAAGCTAGTCACCATATTCAGTGATGAGACACCCAGTGAGGATCGAACTCTCTACAGTAGTAATGGTCAGTTAAGCTAGTTTCTTAACCATAAAAAGCAGCTGCCATATTTAGTAATATTAGCTTCGTATAGAACAAGGCCACGTGTGCGAGACACCCAGTCTGGATCGAAATCTCGGCAGTGGGGATCCAATTCTCTCCAGTAGTAATGGTTTTGTTGGGTTAGATTGATAACCATTACTCGAAATCAAGCCGCCCTTTTTATAGTATTCTTAGCTAAGTCTGGTACAAGGTCACGTGTGTGGGACTCCCAGTAAGGATCGAAATAGTCTGTTATGTTAGTAAAATGTATTCCTGGCTATTTACTACGCTAATCCTAATCTGTCACAGTACTATAATTTCATTTTAAAAAATTACCATTTACAGCGACTTTAGCATATACTGTGTATATTTGATCTCGTTCATCAATTTAGTTCGCTTGTCTTTGTAATTTGCTTGTCATACTTTTTAAATTGCTTGCCTTATGTTTTAATTTGTTTGCTGTATTTCTTAATCTTCTTGCCACATTTTTAATTTGTTTAATGCATTTCTTAATTTGCTTGGGAAACTGTATAGTCTGGACTGCTAATGATCACCGCAAATCGAGTTGACCTATCTACTATTGTTAGCTTAGTCTAGCACAAAGCCAACGGGAGAATGACATCCTGTGGAAATCGAACTTGCTATAGTTGCAATCGTTTATGAGACTATTTTGCTAACGGCAAGGTTTTCTCTGTATTTACGAAGTTAATAGTAATGTTTCCATAGGATAAAACCTTGGTATACTCAATGAGGACTAAACTCATTTTATTAGTAATAATCTGCAAGATTAGCTTGCCACCTACTGCTCGAGAGAAAGATATCCAAATTATTGCTGACTAATCAAAGCTTAGTCAAGCGAAATGCTCATATAAGGATGTTAGTGTGGTTCTAACTTAATACGGTAGTAATAGTGTGTAAGATTAACTTGCAAACCATTTTATCAGGGCGAGACACTCTATTCATGGGCGTATCGTGATTTTTAGTATAATTTAGTTAGGCACAAAGCAACAGTTGTAGGTAATTAAGTGATGATTGAAGTCATTACAGTATTAATGGTCTGCAACACTAGCGTGTTAACCATTATAGCACGGCAAGGCACCGTCTTTATGTATTGTGTCAACCAATGTGTTAATGAAAAGCATTGGATTTGAGGATTTAAAAAAGGGCCTTCGATATTGTGTTCTTTTCTACTTTTTAAAAATCTGTCTTTCTGCTCTTATTTTCGCTTCTTTTCTTCTTCTTTTTTAAAACCCAGACCCATTTCTACTTGAAGGAACATTATGTGGGATTCTGGGTAGGCAAATTGACACACAGTCACGTGACTGCACCAAGATGTTCAGTAGATGTCATTTAGTACACTTCATGAGTTAAAATCAAGGATAACATATATTATAATATAAGAGACTGTGCAGATCAATTAAATTGTATGTGACACCGGCCTCACAGTTGGTTCTTATGGGTTAAAGCTGTATATATTTTATTTTATGTTTCTGGACTAATTAAATAAATTTAACATTAAAATGGACATAATTTTGATGTAGCTCTTATACGCTTTTACTTCTGCATATATTTTCTTTTCTTTTTCTTTGATCATTTTCTAAATTAATTATTAACATTTTTCGTTGTAGCTTGCTTACACATAATCCTATCGTTTTTTTCTTTGCACTCAGCCTTCTTTCTTTCTCTCGTTACGTAAGTAACTGTATTACGTCACACATATTATTTGCATCCTAATCTCTTTAACAATTGTTGCCTTAGTTTTTTAGTTTTTATTATCAACTATGAAAATGAAAAATATTGAAATTTATTTTCAATTTCAGTGTTCTAGAGGTTAAACATATACAATTTCTAAAACTTCAAATTTAAAAAAAAACATAAGTTTTAAAATTAACTTTTTTACGAATGTAGTTCCGTCTTGTACTTTGGTGTATGTCTTCTGATGTACATGTTACAGCTGTTTAGGCCATTTTCAACATCTTAACTGTTAGAACGCGAACATCTCGCAAGAGTGTTGTAGGCGTGAGCATTATTAAATTATTTTTGATTGGTCAAACAGTTTCAAATTGAACCAATCAAACTGAATCTCTTAAAGAGGCTTCAGTCGTCGTAATGCCCGTTTTCAACATCTTAACGGTTATAACGTAAACATCACACAAGAGTTTTGTAGGCGTGAGCATTATTATCAACTAAATATTTTCTTTCGTTCTGGTTTTGCTTTCAACTTTTTCATTTGTCAAACGACCTTTTATCTATGTTTCTAAGTGTTGTGTCTAGAAACTTCAGTTCATTTCCATTCTGAATTTTCCTTTTTCTTTTCGCAAACATATCATTCATTCTTTCTTCTGTTTTTCTAATGTTTTAAAATTCCCATACCGTTTTTAAACCATGTATGGCTATGTACCCATTTATCTCGTGTTTTCTCTTTTTATTTCTTAATATTCTTTTCTTGGACTTATTTTATACTTTCTTCCCTTTTCTCACTACCAAATTCTGATATTGGGCTTTTCATTTTCTCTTTTTATTCACTTTGTTGATAATTTAAAAAAATATAATTAGCAACTTTCAAAACTATGGAGCCAAAACACTTTAAATAAACTTGTTTACGCAGGAAAATGCGGTAAAGTATCTCAAACTAACATTTTTCTGCTGAGCATAGTTCCCTCTAAACTGTGCGCGTGTGCAAGCAGAGACACACTTTTCAACCGCGCACAAGGAAAATCAATTTGCGCACAAAATATTTCAAATTCTGCAGATAGCTTACTGAGTTTTCATTGACAAAATATTGATTCACTATATCGAATTCAAAAGTGCGCACACACTTTTGTCACAACATGAGCTTTTTGCGGCAAACTGATTACAAAAAAAAAACAATTAGTGGGAACATTGCTTGAGATGATTTTACTGAGTGTGGGCTTGCATAGTCATTCTTCAGAATTATGCGCTTTCAGTTGATTAAAGAAGGGCACATTTCAGGAAACGTTTCACTCTTGATTCCAAAAATTGCTTTAATTGCCTTTCAAGAGCCGGAAATTAACGAAACCTAGCTTACTGCACCGAATGCTCGCTAGAACCATACGGAGGAGAGAGTTAGTTTCAATGTTGAAATTTGTTTCACGTCCAGAACATTGGATTCTTTCAACATGGAATGAAACAAACAATTAGATTCATAGTGGGCGTTTATTATTGTTAAAAATAATAATATTGTTGATTATGTTACCAATAGTTTTAAGTTGTGTACGCTTAAAAAATAAACATACCACAAACTAACAAACCTATAGATACTAACGGTATCCCAGACATAACGGTAGAAGAAGTAATATCTGCACTACGAAATATGAAACTCGGAAATGCCTCAGGCGAGGATGGCATAACGACAGATCTTCTAGAAGATGCATAAGAAATCTTGCACAAAGGACTACCACAGCTATTCAAGCAATGTATAAGAGAAAGAAAAATCCCTAAGAACTTCTGTCTAGGAATAGTAATCCTACTTCACAAGAAAGGAGATAAGTACGACCTCGGCAACTACCGCCCGATTACACTACTACCTAACACATAAATAAATATTCACAAACAGATTAACAACCACGCGAGCAGGCTGGCTTCAGATGCGGCTACTCAACAATAGATCACCTACATGCAATAAATCAACTAATCGAATCGTCCTTAGAATACAACATACCACCCTGTTTGGCCTTTGTAGATTATGATAAATCATTTGACTCGGTAGAATACACGGCAGTCTTCAACTCAATGCGAGAACAAGGCGCTAACGAGAATTACATACAATTCATCCAAAACATATACGAAAATAGCACTGCAATAATTAGACTAAATACAGATACAAACAAGATAAAGATATTTACAGCGTGACTTGAAAGCATCTTTCGGAAAACTGATTGGGAGGGAATGGGAATAAATTCGCCGATGACAAATTACAAAACATGTTAACCGATCTAAATAGAGAAAGTAGGTTTAAAGATGAACAGAACAAAGACAAAGGTAATGTTCAACAATAAAGTCCCCAAAAAGGTCATAAAGATAGAGGGAGAGGCGCTAGAAGAGGTTGATGAATACATCTACCTAGGACAGGTAATAAAGTTAGAGAAAGACCATGACTGCGAAATAAAACGACGCATAACGATAGGTTGGAAAGCATTCGGTATGAATAGAGACATTTTGAAGAGCACCTTGCAAATGTGCTTAATGCGTAAAGTATACAACGGCTGCATAATACCAGCCATGACTTACGGATGCGAAACATGGAAATTAACAAAACGAGCTGAAAGCCAACTCAGAATAGCACAGAGAGCCATGGAAAGAGCAATGCTAGGGATAACTCTAACAGATAGAAAAAAGATCAACATGGATCAGAGGGAGGACTAGAGTAAAGTATATTATACAAATACTTAAGTAGCAAAAATGGAGATGGGCTGGTCATCTAGCAAGAATAAATGACGATAGATGGGGGGGAAAGACTAACCGACTGGTGCCCATGGGACAGTAAACGCAGTAGAAACGGACCAGATACAAGATGGAGAGATGAGATAGAAAAGTTTGCCGGTAAGACGTAGCAAAAATTAGCACGATCTAGGTCGTCATGGAAGGAGATAGGAAAGGCCATTGTCCAGCAGTAGACCTATAACGGCGGCTGTGTCCTGTGTTCTGAAGCTGCTTTATCTATGTTATGATCAATACTTTTATTTTATTTTTATTTTATTTTTTTAATAGAGCTTAGATATACATGTATTTATTTACACGGTTGATAAATCTTCATCGCAACAAATTGTTTCATGCTTAACAGCTATCTTCAAGCAAATGTTTCTTATTTTTCTGTATAATTTATCTCATTGTTTTGTCATTTGTTTCTTTTTTGAATTCTCTCTTATGGCGTAATTCAGTTTTTAAACGGTTCGACTGTTTTTATTCGTTAGTGTTATGATTTTGTGGTATATTACCTAGTAAGAATTTCCTCTGGTGCCGATATTTGATATGAGTTCTGACTTTTTGTTTAAAACTTTGTGTTCTTCAGGGTAGGTTATAATTAAATATCTCCCCCAGGCAAAGTGTACATTTTTATAAGTGTTTCTATAAGTTGTGGCGTTTTTTTCTCATTTTCAATGTTATTTCTGATATGACTATGCTTTTTTTAGACCCCGTACGTATTTCGATAGTGTTGTGCTGTTTTCATGTTTTTTGTTAGTGAATCAATAACCAACATCTGAGAAAAGAATAACCAACATCACACAAACATCACACACAACTGCCTGTACCTGCAGAAAAAAAGCAGCATACATATTAAAAAGGAAACTGCTTCCAATCCAATGCCATATATCAAGCAACGGTCAAATCTAAGGAAACGCAGAAAAAATATACTTAGAATCAACAGAAGGACCATGGAAACAAAGAGACTATGTACACAAGTTATCATGCACTAACAAAGATATGAAAAGAGCAAAACGCTATCAAAATACGTATGGGAACCTGAAAAACATATTAGAAATAACATGAAAAATATGAAAAACCGCGACAAATTTTCAAAGCAATCAAGCCCCTTCCATGGGGAATATTGGTGCAATCTTCCTATCACCATTTTGACCTATACTCGACTACGCTCAGCTAAAATATCAGTATTTCCAACAAGATTTCTGGTCTGTGTTTTAGACTGGTGATATTCCAGAATATAAAATACTGATTTTCAATCAGGTAAAGTACTCCGAATATTTTCGAAAAACAACCATTCTAATCCGTTTTAAACCTATGTCAATCTTTCAGTCAACTCAACAGTTTCGCTTTTGAATTTTTGAGGAATTCCTGCCCACACATGAATGAGTGGGTTCCCCACATTAAAACTGACCTTGTGTCACATTCTGTTCTGGTGGAGGATCAGATGCACAAGAACTCAACAGTTTCCTAAATGTATGAACTGTTTTGATAATCTACTTATATAATGTACAGTGTAATTTTATTCTGGTTCTCTGGCCGTAACAATGGACTCTTCCACTTAATGGTAAAACTTTTACTGATAAGCATATCTCCAACCCTTCATTTGAACCCATGAAACTTTCCTCTGCTACGAGTTCAGTAGTTTCTTTTCTAAAAAAAAGAATATCATCCCATAGAAATTAAAATGTATTTTTTCATTTCTTTTTTCACTGGGATTAACTAGTTACACATATGTAAATCTGTCATGCAGGCTTCAATTTGTTCGAACCATTTGTTTCCAAGCGAATTCTTCCCTGTCTCTAGAGACAAGACAAAAGGGGATTTGGCGTGAGACGAACTCCAAGGAATTTCATCAGCTCGTTGTTGTCAGTTAATTGTCTTGGTCATGTCAATTACGTCAAAATTAGAAAATCTATTTCTCCCAAATTAATTTCCCGATTTAATTATCGGTCACTGATTACCAGGATCCCCTCGACATTCTCATTGTGAATTTCTTGTCGGTAGATTTTAATAAACTTGCGCGAGTAGGAAGATTAATTGATTCCTCTTCACTTCCCCCCTTAAGCGGCTTTAAAAAGTTCCAATGAATAAATTAATCAAATTGATCGAAGGTATAATGAATTGAATAAAACCACAAAATAAGATTTGTTCTGAAGTTAATATTAACCTCCCATATATATATATATATATATATATAGATAGAGAGAGAGAGAGAGAGAGAGAGAGAGAGGGGAGAAGTGCTTGGGTGGAATCCGCAATAGGGTTCTTGAAGTTTTAGGGAAAAAGTAAAAAAAGGAAAATAACCAGGCTTGGGTTTAGGTGTATTTATTTTTCATCATAGATTTCAATGTTTTTCACGCTCCCCTTCGAGATTTCAATGTTTTTCTCGCGCCTCTTCGAGATTTCAATGTTTTTCTCGTTCTACTTCGAGATGTTTTTCTCGCACCCCTTCCAGATTTCAATGTTTTTCTCGCATCCATTCGAGATTTCAAATTTTTCCACGCGCCCCTTCGAGATTTCAATGTTTTTCTCGCGCCCCTTCGAGATTTCAAAGTTTATCTCGCGCCCCTTCGAGATTTCAATGTTTATCTCGCGCCCCTTCGAGATTTCAAAGTTTTTCTCGCTCCCGTTCCAGATTTCAATGTTTTTCTCGCTCCCATTCGAGATTTCAAGTTTTTCACGCTCCCGTTCGAGATTTCAACATTTTTCTCGTTCCCCTTCGAGATTTTGAAGTTTTTCTCGCATCCCTTTGAGATTTCAATGTTTTTCTCGCATCCATTCTTGAGTAAAATCAGCGTTGTCTCCCTTTGATTCTCGTCAAATCTCGCAACGGTCGTGATTTCATGTGTCAATAAGGAAAACATAGCCCTAATCATAGAGAGCCTCCACTATGGCTCGGCTCTATAAACTCGAAACATCCACTAAATATTTACTCAAAACAATCTAAATATATAGTTTAACGATATTAAAAAAAATAATTATTTAAAATCACCATTATTTTTAATCTTTTCTACTTTGCCGTTCTTTTCTCTTCTACAATATTTGCATTGCATCGGCTCTGTAAAAACAATGGGTATTTCTTTACAAATCAAATCAAAGGGGAAAGGTTATCTCCCTTGGCTAAAACTGGTGAGATTTTCTTTTTTTTTCATTACTGGCTAACTGTTTATATTTTCATTATTGTGTTTATATCTGATATATTTTTTTTATTTATTTTCATTATTGTGTTCATATCTGATATATTTTTTTATTTGTTTTTATTGATGTGTTCATATCTAATATATTTTTTATTCTCATTATTGTTTTAATATCTGATATACTTTTTATTTAATTTGTTTATTGTTTTAATATCTGATAAAGTTTTTATTTTCATTATTGTGTTAATTTCGGATCAATATTAGGTACGAGCAATATTAAGTACAATCGAAAAATCACATGAAGGCTCTATTAATTAATGTTTAAATTGTATTTTAATAGATATACTATTTAAACATCATACTAATTTTGGAGCCTTTGAATGAATTTTCCAGCGTACTTAACATTTCAGGAGCCGTCGTATGATTTTTCAAGCGTACGTGTCATTTTTAACTATAAAGTGGAAATTAAAAAGAAAAAGAACTAGCCACTTTTAGCCGTTTTCGTCATGAAGGGAGATAACTTTGTTCAATTTTATTTTTGTGCCTAATTTGCAAAAATTACCAAAAAATGATAAGGCAGGTCTGGTTAGTCACTCAATAGAAACCGTCACGTGACAAACGTCCTTTGGTAGCATGCCGTGTTAGGGGTGAACAATTAAAAAATTTGAAAAAAGGGCGATCAACGAAGTTATTTCATTCGCTTTTTGTGGGATAACTAAAAAAATCCAAATTAAAAAAAAACAAAAAACTAATGTGAATGCTGCAGGACACAAACTAAGAGACCGATTTAGCTTAAACCTACATTGTAAATTGAATCCCTTCAAAAAACAAAAGAAATAATAAGGAGTAAATGATGAAATTGTCATCCCTCTAGCTCCATTGGTGTGGCCTGTACACGTGATACACGTCTGCCAGTCGGACCGACTTGAAAACTGAAGAAATCTATTTTGAGAGTTTTGGTGACAGTTTTGGCTGTTTCTAATTAGATTGAGGTTACAACCATAGTCGACCGCAGCCACTTTTCGGAGGGAGGGAGGGCATATGTTTCCAGGTAAAAGGGTATATTCCAGTGGCGTATTGTGGCTATTGTGGAGCAGGGTGTGCTCTGTGCTGAACCTACTACTTCAGTGGCGTAGTTAAAGAGGGGAGGGGGCTATATGAAAACGCTCCCTGGACCCCCCCACACACACACACAATGAAAGGGTTGAGAGCAAAAGCTTTATAAATATTAGTTCAGCTACTGCATTTCTACTGACAAATCTTACTAAATTTTTGAGTGGGCATTTCAAGGGGCCAACCCTCCCCGAGCCCAGAAATCTCCCTAAATCTCTATAAAAAAATTAAACAGAAACTTTACGCTATTCATGCATAGTACAGCTAACAAATTACAACTGATATGATTTCACATGCATAAATAAATGAACAGAATCTCTAATATTCGATAAATTGTATAAATTCCAAAATAAGAGATGAATTGTATTTTATGTATACATTTTGAAATAAAAGCACAACATAATTCATTTTTTTAAATCATTTAAATGAGAATGCGGAGAAGTCGATCGCAATATTTATCCGTCCTTCCAAATAATTTTTCTTATTTAATCCAGTTGTACATCAACGAATGCTTTTTTTTTCCACAACCCCAAAGTTTGCAATACATTTTAATAGAAATTTGTTTTTTAAAGCAGCAACGAAGAAAATATATTTGATTATTTAAAATCTCAGTGTGATTTGTCTAAAAATGTTGTAATGCAGATTATTACGTCACATTGTTTACAACCATTCAAAGACAAAATTACCCGGTTCTATACATTAGACACACATAATTTTTATAACAGAATGTTCTCCAAGTATTATTCTTATGAATGGCACAACATGATTGCAATAAAATTAACATGTTTACAAATTTCGGGCGTTCTTATCGACACGTGTCACCTTGTTAAAAGTGTGCGATGTTGCTTAAATGCTTAAAAAAAACACATCCTCAACCTGACTTAATCTTCTTTTTTGGGTGTGGATAATTTGAAAACAAATTAAGACCAGATTATATCATGATACTGCAAGAATTATTCAGTTAATGAAATTTCAACACGAAAAAAATGGCTGTGTTGCCAAGTATGGCTTCCTATTTATAGCTAAAACTGTCTTTTAAAATGGTTAAAATCAGACAGATCTAGCCGAAAAATGGTTAATTTGGCAACCTTGCACATGAGGCGTGCTGATTAAATGTAGCTCACCCTACACTGCTTATTGTTTGCTGTCGTCCGAAGGGGATCAAAAATCAAAGCCAAAATCAGACAAATTTTACCTTCCAACCTCAGTCTGTATCTAGGAGCTGATAAACGAACAGATACTAGTACTGATACTATTGTTCGGACTGAGATCCTCATCTTGGTTGTCATTTCCACAACACTTTGATCTTAATGTATACCCTTCCTCTACCACTTATCTAAGCGTTCTCTCTCGCTCTCTCTCTCTGTGTCCCTTTCTTCAGGTTTCTCTGCAACATGGAAAAGGACGGAAGTCGTGCTCCAGAAATACAGCACATCTAACATTGTTTGTATCGTTAGTTTCCAGTGTTACCACTGCTGGGGTTTTCTCTCAAGATCTGGGTTTTTAGAATGCCAGGCTGGGTTTCTGGATTTTTATTTCCATAATTCCATAAAATCTGGGTTTGGACCCATCTACCTCAAGAAATGAAAGTATATGTATTTACTTCACTAGTTTAATAGTTGCTAATCTTTATATAAGTAATGTTATGTGCTTTCAACCAATAAGACCTTCGTTCCTTATGGAAATGTTTCATTTTTGAGAAAAGTAAACATTTTAAAAGTTTTTTGTGGGTGTTGGGAGGTCTATCTACACTGTAACTATAATGCTAAACTGGACATTTACTTTCCGTCTGTCGTAGGAAACTGCGGATGTGAAGCATTCGGTTACTTTATTACTATCATGGCGTCTACCCCTTGTGAAGTTTGTTATCTAAGCCTTTTTGATTTAATTAAAATGTTCTTATTTTCATACATCACTTTGCGTTTCCAGATTGTTTATTTTGTGGTACGAAGTGCAACTTTTCCCCAACGACTAACATGTTTTATTGTCGTAGAAAATCCCAAGACTCAAAATTCAGAGAATTCACATTCTCTTTTTGGTTAGGGGTAGGGGTAGGTTTAGGGCTAGGGGTAGGATTTATCTTTTTAAATAACAGTACTTAGGCATTAGACTGAAACTTTCTCCATTATGATCCATGATTATATTATTGAGTAAACTTAGAAATATCAAATTAATATTTATGATGATTTTGTTGGTGGGTGTGCAGCGCACACCTAGCACACGCAGAATATACGCCCCTGTCATATTCGGAATATGTCTTAGTGACGACCCTGTTACACGATGGGCATTCCATCCGCCACTGTATGATCCAGAGATTGTTTACTTTTCATGTGAAAGAGACAATCGTCAAAAATAAGTGAAACATTTATAGACAGGGCCGGATTTATAAGGAGGTGAAAGGGGCAATTGCCCCGTCTCCCTCTATACAAATATAGAATAATTACAAATTATTTTTTTTAATGAGTAATAAATTAATAATTACTGCTTGGAATTCATTTTGAATTACTGCTTGTAAGATCTACCATGATAGGAGTATGGGAATACTAAAAATATACTTGGAGTTTTGCTGACATATATTTACATGTTTACATGTATTTACTTCAGATATATAACTCATTCAACCTTTCTAGTTATGTATAACTTGCCAGTTGAGTTCATTCCAGTGCCAATCTTCGGTTCTAAACATCAAAAGAAATTAATTTTTATAGCAGAAAATGTCTCGATTAGTTGGTTTATTGTGTGTAGGTGATCTATTTCGAGTAGCCACTTCTGAAGCCTGCCTGCTCGCGTGGTTGATTTTCGTCTAGAGTGCTTGTTAATCTGTTTGTGAGTATTTTTGTGAATAGTTTATATATGTTAGGTAGTAGTGTAATCAGGCGGTACTTGCCGAGTTCGTGTTTATCTCTTGTGGAGAAGGA
>VCCN01006590.1:1414033-1427052 GCA_006491835.1 Architeuthis dux
CGGCTCCTATGATTCATGCAGTTTTGTTATGCTTTTTCTTTGGCTGTGTGTTTTGTTTTCTACGCAGGCAAAAAGAACATCCATATTGTTCGCTATTTACGTAATTAGTTGATTTCAGAAAACGATGGCGTTTTTTTCTACTGTGCACGGTTAAAGCGAGAAATTTGGCGTCTACCACAGCGTCAAACATAAACGCAGAGCGAATGACCCGCATATGTTCATGTCCGTTCCCCGCAGATATGCTAGACAGGGTGTCTGAGAGGGGTAAGTGAAAACGATGCATGGCAACGGGGCCAGGGAGCCCAAGGGGAGGGCCTGAATGTTTCTTGTGTAGATCTGTGTATCGAATCTCATAAGTCGATACGATATGTCCATTAATAAAATAGGTTGATGCTATCATTTACTGGCGAGTGAATATAGTATGTCGTGCGGAAAGGATTATAGCAGATGAAAACAGGATGGCTAAAGGACCAGGGTGTTTGTACAGCGTGTGTCGATGGGAAGCTTTGCACCGCCTTATAAAATTGATGGTAGATTTTACAAATTTACACTTAGCTCTATATAGTAATTTACTAAGCTGAGCATGGTATGGCATAATCCGATTAATGGGGGGGGGCAATCAGTGAGGATCAAACTCACAACACAGTAGTAATGACCGTCTACCCAACCTAGGTATTTACCCAGCTTTGCTTAATCTGCCATAAAACCATACGTGTGTGACACTCAGTTATTATCGAACTCATTGCACAGTAGTAACGGTGTATTTGACAATCTTGCTAATCATTACATTACGGCGAGGTGCCCTAGGTATTTACCTGGCTTAGTCTGCTATAAATTGATAAGTGAAAAGCAAAACTCACTGTACAGTTATAATGTACTAGACAAGTTCGCAAACCATTCACCGACGTCGATGCATTCAAGGTATTTCATTTAAGGAGACATACTCGCCATCTATTTTTCTCATAGCGTTTTAAAGAAAAACCTATCGACCCTTAGTAATATTTCTTTTAGCTCGTCACAAGTTCAAATGGGGCGAAATAGCTGCAGGATTGCGTTACACCAACAAAAAAGAGGGCCACTGTATCTAATTTGATTTAGGGGGGGGCACTCTATAATTTATTACATTTAGTAATTTACAAATAGGGGACCCTGAGGGAGATAACAAAGCAATGATATAATCAGTGGAATACTAAACCCGAGCCAGGCTGAGTACTTCTGCTAGTTCCAAATAAGTTGTTTGCTTGTTCAGTATTATAATATAGCAGATATATATAGAAACAAATCTGATGTGAAATTCCTTAACTAGAATATTTAGTAAACATTACTAAGAAAAACAACATCAACAAAACAAACGGCCAACGTGAAAACACAAATTCTACCCTTAAAACTCTTACCTTTAAATATACTTTTATACACAAACCAACGGGTGTGCGTATTTGAAACAGGCTTTTATTTTTATGAATATCTGCTAATGTTGATAGCAACTACACACGGGACTTTTTCAATTCTTCCGGAATAAATGTTTGACCTTACAACTTCATAAAATAGTTCCTGGAATAGTATAGAATATCGTAATTACATGTTCTGTGTGTTATCAAAGTGTTTTTGATGAAACTATTTCATAAAGTTTTACAGAAAATGCTTTTAAAGGCGGCATTTACGTAATATACCAGACACTGGTAAATGCTTGATATTAATTATTACTTTTGATGGCCGCATTACACTATATTAATATCCAAGTGCCGACAACGATATTATTCTTTTATAGGCAGGGCTGGCCTTTTGTGGCTTCTTTTATTACGTTGTTGAAAAAAAGGAAATATAAATTGCTCACATAAAATATACATTTTCTTCTTTGCAACTTCAAAAGCAAGTTTTGATTTTATTTCAAGTTATATCTGCGCGGACATCAATTTATTTTTATGCATTTATTCACAATATTACTTGTAAAGTAAACGCTCATAATTATGACATTATTCCCTACGTTCAGATAAATCTCAGTTATAAAGCTCCTGAGATAGAAATTTAAAAAAAACCCCGATGTTAAAGATGGCTTTTGAAACATTTTTATGTATAGCAATATGAAGATAAAACATTTAACGAATATCGATGGTAACTGGAGAATCTCTGGGAAATGTAATTTGGGGCCATGTCCATAATGGCCGACACTTTGAGAATCATCCGGCACTGAAGGCAAGACTGTAGAAAATGTAAATTTGAGGATGTATCTAGATCATAGACTGTGTAGATCACAGTAGTACTGCGGTTGACTATAAGGATAACAACGTTTGCTACAACTGCCTAGGGAGGTAAACTAATTATAAGAAGTTTGTCCCATTTAGTATTAACCGGAGAAAAGCCTTCCATAGGGCAATGGTGCCTTAGACGCCATCAACGTACTACCCTTGGGACTTCACACACTTATACCAGCGTCCTTTCCACTACAGAGTCCACTTTCAGGATCAAGATCAACATCGTCACGTAATTCTTAAACTCGTCCAGGGTCTGAGATCTACCCCCTTTCAACGGCGAAAAGCCAGAATCTACAGAGATCCAAATTTGGACAGTACGGTAGTTGACATACCTTGGTGATGCGATCTCTTTTCCAAACAACTATACACGCGACGTGAAAAATGATTTGCACGGTCATTGTGGAGTTGGCCGATGTACACAAGCTCATTCAATGGCGCCTCACGGCAGACTGAGTAACCCCACGGTATAGTATCCGTTCATGCATGCACGGACAGATTCCCTCTAATTCGTTGCCTAGTTACATCAAAGTTGAGCAACCGGCAATCAAGATATTCAAAATGGCTGGATACTTGGGCGGTTTGCTTATGTGCTTTCCCATGCATTATTTTCTCCATAAGCCATTGTGACATGCCAGTGACAGGACATAACGAAAGAAGAGCGCGCATAGGGAAGTAGGTTCATGCTTTTAACAACGGCATTAGTGATAGGTGACCACAAGCAGTTTCAGCTGAAACCGCTAATTCCATTGTCTTACCGTTATGTCTCGCTGCACCGTCAATTTGTCGAGATACGATCCCAACAGTACAGCAGAAGCCGAAGCGTAGTATTGTACTAATTGGAAAATATCTACAATCGGAATTCGTATCGAATGGCTTGTTGTGCACTGATCCGAAATGAAACCAAGTAGTCCTGAAAGGCTTTCCGATATTATTCTACTGGTAAAGTAACACTTGGCTGCTATGTTAGCCATACCGAAATCATGGATATTTGTAATGTGTCCAACGAGAAAAAAAGAAGCACCAAAGAGTCTAGAGTAGAACTCCGACAATCCACCCAGCTGAGATCATTGTCTAAAGAAAGAGAACAAGAACCATAGGTTCAACGACGCGTCCACCGTCCGTGGTAGTAGTATCAGGTGGGGGAGGTGGAGGAAGAGGAGGAAGATGAATATGGTTCAACCGACGGTCTGGACCCAATTTCATATTAATCCAATATTATACAGCTGATAAAATTGATATTTAGCATTACTAGCTTTGATAGTAATAGCAGGGGGTGGGGGACGAGGAATAGAAAGATGAGGATGGTTCACTCGATGGCCAGGGCCAAGTTGTATATCAATCCAACATGATACGGCTGAGAAAATTGATTTTTAACATATTATGGACCGACCGACAGAAAAGCGTCTTATAGAGATGCGTAAACGTATCTAAAAACGAACGACGAGACGTTGTAGACGTCCTATAAGAAGTCAGATAGGGCGGCTCGTCGTAGAGTAATGTTTAGCGAACTAGTTTTAACAGATTACTACTGTGTAGTGAGCGCGTTCTTCATTTGTTGCCCCAAAGTCATGGCCTCGTGGCAGACTAAGCTAAGGTTGGTAAATACCAATAAAAACTATGGTTGAGTCGCCGCCCCACACTTGTTGCCTTGTGTCAAACTAGGCTAATGTGAGTAAATACATATGCAATGTAAAGTCGAATGCTGTGTAATGTGTAGCAAGCTAGTCTAGCAGATCATTATATCAGGTTTGTTCCTCACTGAGTACCCTACACTAGTGTTCTTGTGCCAGACTAAGCTACGGTTAGTAAATACCTATTCTTCTTCGCAAATCGAACACTTTTGGATGCCAACCGAAGGCTTCTCTCTCTTATCGCTACTATCCTTTCAGATAGGGGCCTGCGCGACTCCTATCCCTGGCTTACGGCACCTGGTATTGCATGACGGTCGCCGTCTAGGTAATGACCAAGCTTGACGTTGCTTAACTTCGGTGATCTTACGAGAACCGGTGTGTCCAACGCTATTTGATCGTACTAATATAAATATAAACTATATAAACTATATAAATACATATAAGAAGTAAGATAGGATTTCTCTATTTATTTTTATTAGATCATTATTATTAAATTTGTATGGCTACTTTTTACATTCATCTTACTGAATTAGTTTATTTTTATCGATCAACGCTGTTTGCTCATTGCCTAAGGGTAATCGGCCTGAGTAAATGCTGCGATAAAAAAAACAACTACTAAATTAAGATAACGGTAAAAGGTAGTCATAAAGTTAACAATAATGATATGTCGCTTCGTCGTGAAATAATTTATAGCAATACAGTCTAGAACATCATTACCCTTGTGTAGAGGGTTTGTTCCTCACTGTGTTCTCCACACTTATGGCGCAGTGTCAAACTAAACTACGGTTAGAAACACCAATAAGTAAAATAGGGCTCCTTGTTTTCGGTTACTGGTCAAGATACGATCCCAAAGTCTAGATAATCATTAATCCTTTGTAGTGAGTTAATCTCTCGCTGGAGGTCTCACACTTGTGATCTTGTGCTAGAGTAAGCTAGGTATAATCAGTATCGACAAGAAGAAAAAGAACAGACTATTCAAAACCTGCGACGTTGTTTGCACAATCTTTGACAGCATTTGGCACCGTTTGTCAACATTTGTTTCTGTAATAAAAGTATTTGTTTCCCCAAAACAATACTGTAAAGTTGTTATCATACTTACAATACAAGATATGTTAAAAAGATGTCTTAGCTTCTTAAATCACACGTCTTTTTATTTCGGGAATTGATTAAAAAGAAATAATATGACGTAAAAAAGAAAAGAAATACTATTCTTTCTTCGCCCACTCTCTCTTCCGTTCCTTTCCTACGAAAGCATTTTTCAGTTTGGTCTGAAAGAAAGTGATTTTGGCATTCATAGTACGTCGCAGGTAAACAAGACGTATGTTAATGGCGGAGAAAAATAAGATGGAATAAACAAAGTGGATGGAAGTAGATGGAGAAAGATAATCTAAGAGAAACAAGTTATGCTGATAATAATGACAAGAAGACAAAAAGTAGAGAAATGGATCCTTTAAATAAGACAAGAATATTGTGAAATTTGCCTCATCTATCCAACAAGAACACCACAATTGTCAGTCTAAAAGCAAATATCAAGTTCTTGTGTTATTGATTTTAAAGTGGCAATAGACGAGATTCGATAAAATGTGTTTATTACTATTGTCTCCTCTGTTGCCGCCGTAATGAGAAGCGTAGAAAATTTCATAGCGAAAACATTTTTCTTTTATCAAAGCGTTTTGTTAATCATTCCTACAGAGGACCTCAATTGATTAAATTAGTTCTTCTAAACATTAGTTTTCATGTAGTGTTATAATCACACTGGTGTTTTTCATATATCTATATTAGAAAACGTCATATTTACGGCTTCCTTAATATTGCTAACATTCTATACTAATGGCTTTGCTATCACCGCCTAAAATGGCATCATTGAATCGATGTCGGGCTCTGACTGAGTTGGGCCTGTGTACCCTTCACAATAATCCATTTGGTAATAATATTAAAACACCTATCTCTGCTGTCTATTCCAAGAGATCTTGACAAAGATCTCAACACTGGCATGTCATAATGGTTATGGGGAAAAGTGAAATCATGTCTGGTATTTTCTCTGATTTTAAAAGTATTTAGCCCAATACTACATGTCTCATGTTATTAGAGAGGGGATGGGTGCTGCCAATTAACCCCTCTTGCAACTGCACTTATAACTGAGACAAGTCCAAAATAGCATCCAACAATCCTCCTGTTACAACAAGCTGAACAACCAAGGCTATGTTATTAGTGGCACTTGCCCCGTGTTGGAGATAGTTACGTAGATCCCTTTCCTCTTTGCTCATACCGGGAATCGAACTCGGTTGGAGGCTATCCGAAGGCTCCTCTTTCTTATCGCTACTATCCTTTCGGATATGGGTATTCCATGGCGGTCACCGATCTAGGTAATCACCAGGCTTGACGTTGCTTAACTTCGTTGATCTTACGAGAACCGCCGGGTCCAACGCAATTTGACAATAACACGTAGATCCTACGAAGGACAAAGTCGTTTTTTTTTTAATATCTTAGGTAATACCCAAGAATTCAAAAGTTGATTTTCTTAGCAGGCAGGGTCTCCCCACGTGGACAGTAAGCATAAAAAAATCTTCCTAACATTTCATTTTATTATCCTAGTTTTAAAAGTATATTTTGAAATTTCAAGTTATATTTTATTAAACTCATAGTTTTATAAATATATTAGAACAATAGGCCGCTTATCTATAAGCATTTACCTAAAACTAAAATATATGTATACATGTAAATGACATTCAGATAACACGATTCTTAAAAGAATTAAAATTTCGACACACCATACTAAGAAGGTACACCATCACCGTCCTAGTGCATTTATCTGTGCAAATCTGAGATCAGTTGAGAGAGTTTTGGTTTATGTTCATTAAAATAAACATAATCAACATTATCCTCTGTTTGCTATCACTATCATCATACATATATACGAGGGCTGTCTAGAAATTATGCAGCCATTTAGAATATCTTGAAGAAAGAGCGGTTTTGTGCAGATCATAATTATTACGTGTATTTTGGTATAGGGAACCGAAGGAAATGAGAACGTAAGAGTAAAATACTGACAAGAGATCTTCATTTAAGCGTGTTGGGTATTGGTGTTAAATTTGCCTTGTGCATTTCTCTGGAAGGACCTACCGTCCGCCCTTAATTTACATTCATAATACATCGATCTTCCATGGCGGCTGCTTTCATAGATATTGAAATATTTTACTTTACTTTGTTGGAGATAGATTTGAAAATGACGGAATGAACTCAAGTGACGTTTGCTCATCGACTTCTGCTCTGGTGCTCTCATTTATTCGTTCGTTTCTTCTCTTATGTTTCATTTCTTATTTTTAATCACCGCTACCCACAACACTGGTTTAAATGTTGCTGGGTTGATGGGTTTAGGTTATTCATGTGTTCTGACATGTATATGTATCTATGTATCTATGTATCTGGACTTCACCCAGCCCTAACCATTCATAGTAGAGACTTGGAATTGTGCACGCACACTCCCCTCAATGAGTAGGGAACATGCTTTTATTGTTTCTTTTTTAAATTGCCCCCACTAAATAGGTTTTTAGAGGGGGAGTCCAATTTACAATGTAAATTTATGCTAAATCGATCCATAAGTATTGTATGATCCCGGTTGTATTTCTTCTGCCGCCGATGTGTGGGAGATGAGAGAGAAGACGTCTCGTTCCAGGGCTGCACATTTACGCGAGCGATTCTTTCTGTGGAGAGAAATAAATTCGGAGAAAAGGCTCGCCCACGTGGCGGGAGAGAAAGATGACAACATTCAGTATTCAGTAATATGATATGGGCCTTTGGTCACGTACGCCCGAAAATGCACGAACACACGAACACACACAACCAACCAGAGTGTATTTCATTACAGAAGTAACTTATTCATTGATCACCGCTTTTTTCCTAAATCGTTAATTGGTCACCCCCAACACAGCATATATGGGTGACGGTGATTCATAATTTCCTTTGGAATGCTAGTTTCTCTTGCTTTCATCAGTTACCGTTTTTCTTGCTTTTCTCTGTTTATCGTCAGTTTTCCTCATCTGTTTTTATTAGAATTATTCCCTTCTCATTTCTATAATTTCTTCCTTTCTTAATTGTTTTCCTTCATTCCTGTAATGGGACATTGTAGTGCACAGGGATTATACATCTTTTTAATATGTACAGTATATAAAAACTAGATTGCTCAGTCTTCTCAGGGAGGAACCGGAGGGTGGTGGTAAAATACGAGAAGCAAATGGAAACCAATAAAAGCAACGACAAGCGAAGCAAAGATATGATTTATTACCAGTAAAATTGCTCTAATCGATGAATACCCTTAACCCCAATCCTACAATCCTTCTTGTTACTTCCCGTATCTTACCACTCTTGGCTCGGATACTATTGAGAAAGTCTGATTCCTTTCAGATAGTGAATAATAAAAGTGTTCAGAAAGACTTCTTGAAATTGAGTTTTCTCGCTGCTTCCCGTCGTCATTTACATCGTTGGCAGCAAAAAGAAAATGTCAATCTCTCAACATAATTTCTTCAATCTTCCTCATCACTCTTCCATTCTCGAGCCGTTCCAAAATGACATACTGCCAATAACTGTGAAGTCACAAATCTCCAAGTAGTAAAATCCAGTCTTTTTTAAAAAATCCTCGTCACCACTTTTGTGTATTGTCTCAAGCCCAGTAACGCCAACTGGAAAAGTCCGATCCTACACTTGTCTCTTCTCTTTCACTGTTCATTTTATGATGGCGTCTTTAAGAACGCTCCCTGTTGAGTGACCAAGGACATCAACTCCCCTTAAGAATGCCCCCTGCTGTGACCAAGGACGCCAACTCCCCTTAAAAACGCCCCACGTTGAGTGACCAAGGACGTCAACTCCCCTTAAGAACGCCCCCTGTTGAGTGACCAAGGACACCAATTCCCCTTAGGAACGCCCCGCGTTGAGTGTCCAAGGACGTCAACTCCCCTTAAGAATGCCCCCTGTTGAGTGACCAATGACGTCAACTTCCCTTAAGAACGCCCTCTGTTGAGTGACAAGGGTGATAACACACAAACTATTAAAAGAAACACAGTTTGATATATGAATCCAATCCGTAATTCACAACAGCTTCGCGTTGACAACGCAGACTCGTAAGATATTCTAGAAAACAAAACAGATCTTAGAAGTTCGACCCTCACAAGATTTGTTTTTGCGGTTGCGTCCCTGAGTAAAGCAATAAACATCTTCATATTTCGTCGACGCTACGTTTAATAACGAGAATCTTTTCACAGTGTACAACTCACGTGCTAAATGTAAATACAGGTATACATTGATTAATGCGGTTATATGTTTCATAATTCCCCGTAATGTACGAAACCACACTATTCAAGGTATTATTATAATATAATGTGTTTTTTCCAGCTTATACACTAATTTGTACAGTAATACCATAACCGTACTACATCAAATCCGAACTAATGAAAACCGCACTAATCGAGGTATACCCCGAGTCTATTTGTGTGCTAGTAAAATCGATAATATAGTGATCGCTCGTGGTAGTGGCACTCGTTCTAATGGTGCTACGTAATGACACACGTGTTCTAAGGGCCCGTTAGCGTTGTATTAATGCAAGGCTATTGTCAGAGATTAGTTTGTTTCTTTGCTCTTCTTAGATTTATAAACATCAAGTAGCATTTGCAAGCTGCCCAAAGCGGCCGAAATCTGATTATATTTGATGATGAATTTCGATCCAATGTTGCCAAAAGGTTCACGTTTCAAGGTTGGTTTCTCCATGAAAAGCCCCACTAACAATCTAAGGGAAAATCGGCTTAGGACTTTCAAAGAGACGCTGCAACATCTTTCAGTATTCGTCTGTTAAGTTACTGCATTGAATAAAATCTAATACCATTAAATGCGGTTGTCCTCTGAGCAGCAAGATTTTCCCAAGTAATCCCCACAGCACCCTTTTTTATTTTTCCATTGCATCAGATCCTCTTTTATTCCGCTTTAGATATTGGATTTTGCATGCCATTTTGTGCGCACGCATATGTCGGTCCTATTCCAAATAGAAGAGGTCGGGCTCCTGTATTATGAAGGCGTCATTGTCATTCATTGATCGCAAGGATAAAGACCAGCCTTAATCACCTGCTTCGTAAACCTATCAAGATTTTGCGCGTTTGATGCACAGAATAAAGGTTTTCATGTTGATCATAATTTGCAGTTCCGGCAGCAGAGATGACAAGCATGCACAGTTGCACTGCAACACACATACACTGCAATACACGCAACAATTTACCAATGGCTGCTGGCACATGCACACATTTAAGCTAAAACGTGATGAACCTTCTAAAGCAAGCACAGAATTCATACAGAGACCAGTGTTGCCAATTATGGTTTGTTATTTATTGCTAACACTGTATTTAAAAATGTCTAATTCTTTTACATTTCCAGCTTACTTTATAGCTAAATAAAATAACTAAAGACTTCAGAATAAATTATTAATAAGAATTGTACATTTACTTTTATTACACTTACTAATTAATTTCTTAAATGGACAGATTTTCGGCTATCGTAGATATTTATCGGCTAAATTGGGAAAATAATTATGGGCGTTAGCTTATGGTGGGGACTAAGAAAAAAGACTCATGAATTGTATTAAGAGACAAGTTTCAACTATTTAAACTCAAAAGATTAACATTTGCAGCCACTGAAGCAGTATCGGTAATTATTTGATTATTAATGTTCATCAATTCAGTTTTCTTGTCGTTATTTTTAATGTGCTCGCTCTATTATTTAATTTGCCTGCTGTAATTTTTAATTTGTTCGGTAAAAGGTATAGTTAATCATTGTAAAAAGCTTCACGGATATACAGGTTTGCCCCGTTATCTGAAAGTAGAACTTTCCAATAAAATGCCTTTTCTAAGCCGAAATGGAATAAAGCGAAGGAATAATTTATATGGGAAATATTTTGAGTGTTCCCATACCCCCAAAATGGTGATGATGGTATGTCAGGCTGAGTCGTCGAAGGTTGTAGTAGTGGGAGGTACAGGATATCGGGGTGTAGACAAAAGAGGAAGAGGGTGTGCGCTGCCTCTATTTAAACTCGCTGCAAAACAAAAGGTGAACACTCTTTTCGAAAAAGCGAAAAATTGTCGTAAAACGAACTTCTGAAAAGCGGAGACTACCTGTATTGAATTCTATTAGATTAGTTTTGCTAGAAAAGAAACAAAAATAAATTGTTTCAGTGGAAGAGTCCATTGTTTAAAATAGTTGGTAGGAGATATTTTATCAGCAAACTTGTTATTTTTAAATGGAAGAGTCCATGGTTATGGGCAGAGAAACAAAAAACTCACACTGTTCTGTATTAGGGTAGATTATTTCTTGAACACAATTACAACATCCCCAGAGTGAATGACACATTAGAAGAAAGATTTGCATTTGTGTTGATGCAAAATGCAAGATAGACTGCTTACAAAAATTGACATGGATCGTATTAGAAACCGTCAACATAGGTTTCTTTAGTTTTTAAATGATTCTGCCTGACTGGCTGACTTTATATGTGTACAGGCCGCACCAATGGAGCTAGAGAGCTGAACATTTCAACATGTACTCTTTTTTTTTTGTTTTCTTTTGTTTTTTTGAAAAATTCACCCCAAAATAATTCTTTAGTAGGGTATTCAATTTACAATATAAGTTTATGCTAAATTGGTCCCATAGTTTGTGTCCAGCAGCGTTCACACTTGTCTTTTCTTTGAAAAATTCGGACTTGACTACTGATCACCGACCAATTCATTGATCACCGTTTCTTTTAAATGTTTAATTGATCCCGCCTAACAAGGCATTGTGCCAAAATACGTTGGTCACGTGACAGTTTCCATTGAGGGACTAACCAGACCTGTCCTTTGAATTCTTTGCAAAACTATTGACTACGTGTGGTTTATATCCTATGGTCTATATAAGTTGTTAATAATAATCCATGAGAAGCAGCTGTATTTGCGTATATACGTGTGTGAAATACAGTCGATTAATTATGTTTGCCTCGTTCTGAATCAGAAAAAGTAGACAGCCATTAGGGCTGTAAATACGTCTGACATTTTCAATTACACTCTAATGAGATACTAGAACAGGCAAGAGATTCCCTCCTCATACTTTACACAAGTTAAGTCAATCTGGTCAGGAGTATAAATTATTAATCTTGTAAAATACGTGTTCTATGTATTGAGTTGATGACCGTCGTGTGTTCTACCGAGTCAAATGAGTTTTCATCGTTAACAAAGGCAAACAAAGTGTCTTGTAGTATGTTGTTGTTTCAGCGGATATAATCTATCTATCTATCTACTATAAATATGGATATACATAAGTACGTATATAGATATATCTACATATACAAATGACAATTATATATATATATATATATATATATCTTTGGAGGAATTTGACCACGTACAAAATTATAATCCTATTACCTTGTTTCTAATGTATTCTTTAAAGTAGTTTTGTACTTTCTTTTTGCACACGGGTGTTCGGATAACGTGACTATGTAAAAGATGACAGTCAGTCTGAATCGTCTACTGCTAGTTGCTTGCTATTTCCACATTAGCACACAAAGATTACTGCTCACAGAAGGTAGGGGCGAAATTACATACTACATTTGGCTCGAATGTGCTGCTCAATTTTCCCCGAAGTTTTAAGAAACACCTTTTTTTTAAGAATAGAATTAAATTGTTAAATGAATCAAACAAAGTATTTTTCTACCCTGCTAAAGTCTTGTTCGGAATCGATCAAAGAGATTGGAAAAGCTAACTAACACTGCTTTTCGGGAGAGTAGCCAAACTAGTTAGTTAAATAGCTTTAAACTAGACCAATACACGTTTTGAAAAGAATGCAGTCATGTTTTAGGAAACGCATAGTTTGTGCTCGTTCAAATACTTATGAACACGTACATACTATGGGCGTTCGCTGCCACATCTCCATGGTGGTGGATGCATATTTCAGGGAAGGAGCGTATTTTCAAGGGGTGAGCAAAAGCATATATTTCCAGGGTGCAGGCGCTGGCAAATGCATATATTTCTAGGGGGATGGCGAAAGGGTATATTCGGAATATATCTTAGTTGCAACCCTGTTACACCTGTTATAGGCATTCCACCCGCCATGTGTAGTGTAAGACCCA